>JAEUWN010000406.1:0-63954 GCA_018524465.1 Podaxis pistillaris | reverse complement strand
TCAACTCTAAAGTGATATGAATTAAGTGTCTAAATTCTAAGCTTTAATTCCTATCACTCTCAAAGCTGTTAAAGTCTTCTATTGAGGAATAGATGATCACGCTACAAATGCATAACTAGAATAACACTTGGACTTCATTGTATGAAGTACAAGTGATAAAATAGTTACTCCGTTAGTACACGAGAAGTCTCCTTTGATACGATCTGCGGATACATATCGGGCCTCTTTACGGACCGAAGCAGCCTCACTATAACACTCATCCAGATCTTGATATTGAAAGCCAATTTTGAAGGGTTGTCAAAGACTCAAACAATGGGTTGATGTGTGGTCATTAACCTCCACAGCTCATCAAGAGCAATGTTGATGATCTTGAAGCATGCTAAGGCTATGAAGAACACCATGTGCTACTTGAGGCCTATATCAGCTGGGGTGAGGCCAGTGAACCAGATTCTGAAGTGTCACAGAGTCTCAAACAAACATATCACAATTAATAGCAGGCTTTATTCCTATAGGATAAACACTGAATGAATAATAGGAAAGAGAGTATACAGTAATGGTGTACTCAAAGAATCAGTGAACTGACCAGAAGCAGCAAGCTTGTTGATAAGCACAAAAACACACTGGCATCTGTAAGTGTCTTCATGTGTAGTTATATCTAATCCCCCACTATATCATTATATAACCTTACCTTTCCAACTTTCCTCCCAGTTCTACCAAATTCCATCACCTTGTTGCTCCTGACCATTTCAAATGTTGCATTGCACACCTTCATCCTTAGAGAGGAATTCTCCTGCCTTGTGTGGGGCAAGGACCCACTCTGGTTCCAAAGGCATTAAATTAGGATGCACAAAGGGTTTCACTCTCAATGTACAACTCCTGTTATTGTGTGTCTGGAATGGAGTCAGGCATTAGTTTTGACATTCCTGTAGAAGAAAAGCCCATGGTCTGTGGTTCAATGTGGGCTCAGCAAGCTCATTGGGGGTGTTAGCATGTCTGCATTAGCCTCCACACTACTCTGGCAAAGCTGAAGGTTCTGGATCCCATGAGGTCCTTGTAGCTTCCATGTTGTGAATTATGGCATTACCTCCAGTGGTAATGAGCTGAGTCCATGTCTGTTCCTTTTGTTCCTTGCTTGCTTAGAATTTGGTTCTGAGGGATCTGCAGCAGAGACAGACCCTTCTGTTACTGACCACCCTTGTGGTTCATGTCAGAACTCTTCATACCTATGCCTCAGTTGGATAGCACTGGTCCCTTGGTATTATTGACCCAAACCAGAGGATTGGGATGGGCATGGTGTGGAAGGTGAGCCTTGACATCAAGTCCAGTTTCATCTGCTGATCCTGGTTACATTCACACTATGCTCAAGACATAAATAGCAGTTTTTTAGTGCATTCATCAGTAATGTCTTTCATACAAGATAGAGTTTGTACTCAGCACCTTCTGTGTGAAATGGTATTAGGGCTAATTTAGTGGTTACTCTCCTAATTTGTTTCTCTTTGGTAAACCTGAGGCAGAAACTGTCATGAATTCATTTATATGGCCTTGTACAGACCATAGCACCTATATACATGTCTTTCAGAAGTGAGATGGTACTGTTGGTGTTTACAAGGCATAATGATGGCACATTGAGGGGTATGATGCAGTGGGTGCTTGTAGGAAAAGCAACAGGGCCTGATTCTGTGGGTGGGACTGGGATTCAAGTCATTATGGTCTGGGAAGAGTAGTCCTTGTGGGTGACAGCTGCTGTGATTTTTGAGAGCTGTAAATTCAATTTTGGCACTGAAGGGCCAGGTCTCACAACTGTGGAAACATATGTATTGGGGGATATAGACATTATCTCTTGGGAGTAGTATCAAAAAGGACAAAAATGTGCAAACAGCATCAGAGAATAAATGAAGATAGACTATGGGAGCATATTGAAGAGCAAGGTTAGTCCTCTAATGACTTCCTATGTGTCAGGAGATGTATCCAGATAGACCAACATTCTATGGATGCCTGAAAGATGGGGTTGAAGGTGCAGATTCACTGCAAGCATGGTTCCTAGGTTGTTGCCATTAGTCAGTTTGCCAGGTTTCTGTCAATTACAGAGTATGCCTTATGGTACTTCTACCACCTCCATGTTACCTTTCATCTGTCTTGGAAGTTCTCCTGCAAATACACACCAGTACATCTGTACATCTGAGCACTCACATACAGCCAGGACAGTTGATGGCTGAACACACTACATTTTCTGTTGCAGCTTTTCAGGGCCTGGAGAGTCTGGACACCTGCACCAACTTGCATGGCAGTCATCAAGCCTGCCCCACTCACTCACCACTTCCCCTGCCACCCAACACTTGTATGGATTTCCTCTTGGCCTCCATAACTTGTCCATACTCTGTACATACCAAGGGAGTTAGTCACTCTGTACCTGAACAGCACACTGGGCCCATTCTTGTTTGTAGGTGATGTAGATTCCCATTTCACCAGAATTTGGCCATGTAGGGTCCAGTTTCCTTGCTGCTATCATTACAGCTGCACAAATATCCTCTACTAGGAAAGGGTAGTTTATCCTACCTCTCATGAGATTTTGCTATTTATTCACTGGTATCAGACCCCACTAGGCTCAGGATGCCATGTATCTCCAATTTCAAGACAGTATTCTCCTAGCCTCCCACTTTCTCACCTCACTTTTTGCAGGTGGCCTGCTTCTTGTTCTGACAATCAGTGCCATTGAGGCCTATGCCACTCGTAGAGACCCTACTTCTCCAGTGTGACTCCCAGTTCCCTCCCTCCTCACCATCATCCCATTCTTTGGAAGACACTATGACTTCATCAACTCGGGGTTTCATATAACAAAACAACTGATATATCAATTCAACCTACTTAATGTAAGCTCTCTTGTGTCTTGGAAGAATGTTGTGCTTACCTCTTTGAAGAACAAAGTAATCATCCTGTCAGGCAAGACAGCCTGTGAAGTCATCTACTCATTGAAACGTCTCAATCTCACACAAGGCTTCAGTATCCTTTCTGGTGCTGTCAGTTGTCAATTATCAATCACAAGTTGCCACTCGACTCATAGTTTATTAGCTACCCATGCTCACAGGAGTTACAGCAGATCTCCAATCCCAACAGATAGCTAACATTTATAAGTGCCTTGCCACTGTCCAGAATTCCGGGTCACTTTCTAACCATGCGTGCTCCCAATTAATGCAGCTTCTAATTTCTGATATCTCGGTACCAGTAATACCCTACATCCTCAGTGACATCAAAGCAACCTTCCAATTGTATGGAAAGAGCAGAAACATAGATCCGTTTGAAGCAATTCACAAGGTCTCCTTCTACCTTCTTCAGACTTCCTGATGCCACACCTCTGACTCATAATGCAGCTTACCTTCCAGACATCCATGTGCAGCCTAACCTTGCATGACATCTCGGATAACCTGATCTTGGTGGACCGCCTTAAGCACCTATATGATGTTCCTGACATTTGTACTACGCCGATTACAGTACTCCTCCCATGGCTTCCGACACCAACAATGTTGCACAAGGCTTGGGCAACTAAAGAAATCTTCGATATCACCATTGATAGCATTGAACGATGCAAAAAGAGCAAACTACCCTCAGACGACACGCTTCAAATGCTGGTTGAGGCTGGTGGTGATAGGATGATTGCTGTCGGAGTAAGTCGTGTATTCAATTTTGGTATCCTTAGATTTACAAAGGCCTAGTTCATGATGGGATTGCTCGTCGCAGGTGCCCGGTCCACAGGCACAACAGGTGCGCCAAACCCTTGCTTCCATTAAACACAGCACTGAACAAATGTCCAGCATCTTGGCTAATCACATTCCTTGCTGGAAGCGCTGAGTACCAATCTCGCGTTTTCAATGAGATAACCGCCCTTCTCACCTCCACCCTTCTTTCTCCATTTCCAAAGCCTGATAGCGATATTGGCACTCGTCTCGCATGCATAACTCTCGAGAAATGGGAGAATGAAACACCATTCTTGGATGCTATGATCCGCGAAACGACGCGGGTTGCTGAGCCCCATGTAGCTATGAGACGGAATCTGGGCGAAGACCTCGATGTGTATGGGAAGACGATCCCAAAGGGGGCTTATGTCATTTACCCATTTAGCAATGTCCATCTCGACTCCAATATTTATCCAGACCCGTGGAAATTTGACCCTGATAGAAAGGAGCCTGAGGAAGCGTATAGTTACTTGGGATGGGGTGGAGGTGGGTCTTAAAATAGATATGTGTTTTTGATCTTGGCTGACAATTCGAAATAGGAAAGACAGTCTGTCGGGGTATGCGGTTAGCAAAATTGCAAATCAAGCTCACCGCAGCAATGTTCGTCATGACCTATCAGCTCAATCTCGTTGATACCACTGGCCACGCTCTGGATGAGAACGAGCTACCTCGACCCAACTGGAATGATAGCCTGATGTGCCGTCCGGATCAGCGATCGTTCTTTGTTCATTATGAGCCCCGCATCTACAATTAGCCATGCTTGGTATCCCCTTGGGTGCTTGTATTCTGTGTAAAGATTTGCCAGAGCTACTCCCATGTTTATGCTATGAATCCTGAATTTCTAGATGCCTTTTTCTGTTGCGGATAGATGGAACAGGTATGAAACATAAGAGTACTCGCAGTTCGGAAGTGAGTTTTGGAGCTAGCAAGTCTTGGAGATGACGCAGATCATTCCGACTAGTCATAATCTTCTTTGCATAGTATCTAAAGGTAACGTGAAGGATCGCTAGAGTGCTTCTTTCTCCATGGGCTCCCCACTGTAAGACGGCCTATATGCATCTGCTATGTTCTGAACTCTATGTCACTGAAGAAATTGCTGGTGCCGGACAGCGTCGCTACATGTGCGCGTTGACTAGCGAAGGGACTCGGACTACGGGAATTGGTTAGCAGTGAAGAAAACTTGGGGGACAGTGTGACATGTGACAGGAAATCACATTTGATATTGGTTTAGCTTGCCACATCCTCCACATCTCTCCGTTACGACGGATCTCCGAGGTCAGTATTTGGCTACAACGTTATGTTTCTAGCGCAGAACTAAGGCTTCTAGCTGTCAGATAGACGCCGTGACAAGTGACACCCACTGCCACGCTTGGCTTGACATGGACGGCGCTACCAACATCCACAGGCGCAAGTCTAGCCGGGACCTCGAGGACGAAGAGGTCACTCTCTCAATGCCCTCAGAAAACCATTCCCGCCCCTCAGTTGTCCTCGCTCCGCCTCCCCCAGGCAACCGCTTCCAACCGGGCCACTCACGGAGCACATCCATCGCCGGACCCCCCTCGCTCGGTCCTGGGTTAGCTCCCGTCCCTGCCTCTGCTGGTCCATACCGAACCACATTCAACGGTGTTCCCAATGGACGGCCAGCGAATGCTACCAATGGATTGAACGCACCCATGTCCGCATCAGCCTTTAAAACGACATTCGGGCACAGCCATAGTCGAACTCGATCGGTTTCTGGGCCATTTGCGCCACCCCAGCCGTCCCCTCTGGCATCTTCCTTTCCGTTGAGCCCGGATATACCACCTTCATCGTCCTCCGCTACTAGCACGTTACCCTTTCCTCCGCAGCTCGCCGCTTCTAAATCACTCCCCCCAGACGCTTCAGTCTCACTTACGCCCAACGATCCTCCACCCACATCTCCAAAACAAAGCCGTAGACACACCCGTCTACACTCGCGCAACCTGTCCATCTTCTTCCCCCGTCCTGGTTCCCTTCCTACTTCCACAATCACTGAGGATGGATCGCAAGAGCTTGAATTGAAAAATGATATTGAAGCGCCCGTCAGTACCATCCCTAGCGCTGGCTCAAGTGTCCAATTTCCTCGGTCGCAGTCCATGTCTAACGGACATGCACCCCCTACCCCTCTGGGCGTCGGATTCACTTTCGGTGGCAGGCCACCGGCATCTTCTACTCCCACCCCTCTTATGATGGGCGGACTCTCCGGTTCTAATTCCAGTTCCATTTCAACAACGAAGTCTAGGAGGGGCCATCACCATAAACACTCCATGTCACACAGTTTCTTTTCATTCCTCGAACCAGGGGCTAACGGTGTCCAGCCCAATGGCACACAATCAACTTCGCCTGCGCCCACGGAGGAATTACATACCCAGCCAACGCCGATACCCGTTTCCCCGTGGACACCTTCTCCAGCATTGCCAACAACCCCACAAATTTCGCAATCACTTCAGGAGGATGATGATGGGGTCGAAGGCGTGCCAATAGGTCCTGCGATGGGTGTCTTGGGGCAGTTCCTCGTGGGGGCGTGGTTGTGGGTTTGTGGACAGCGGATTGGGTCGTTAAGTTGTACAGGGATCGGGTACTGGGTTGTATTTGATGCCTTCGGTGTTGGTGTTGGGAAGGTGTTGCCTGGGTGGTTGAATTCGAAGAAGGATGAGTTAGTCAATGCAAGAGAGAGGGAGAGGGAGGCGTTAAAAAGACCCTATGGGTGCGTCATTGACCTTCCTACCTCAATTAGCCTGATCTCATGACTCCCTTAGGAATAAACGTGTCCTCACCGTTTTCATGTTTGCGCAAGCCGTGTATCTGTTGTTCTCGGCAGTGTACGTTTGCAAAGAGACGATTGAGCACATTCTCCTTGCCGCTGGAGAGGGACACCACCACCATCCTGGCGAGGATGATGATTGGATCGGGTGAGTAACACCATAACTTGAAAGAATTACTATCTGATAGAGTTGCCTCTAGCATTGAATTTCCTCCGCTGATGACGCTCTTTACTTTTTGCTCAACCATCGCAACCGCTCTTTTATACAACAACCACGCAAAACTGATAGATGGTACATCCCCTCTTGCCCCATGGCGATACGTATTAACAATCATGCTTACAGTGACTGGAAACCGGATACCCGCCCCTCTCACACTCATCCGCTCCCTAACTCAATCTTCACGTACCCGCAACGCGTACATGAACAATACCCCTTCCTCATCTAATACCCCACTCGCTAACATCCTCTCAAATCCATACATCACGAGTCCGCTCGTGTTTTGTATCGCCATGTTCGGGATTGCTGTTTTCTTGCCGCCGTAAGCTTCTAGAATCTTGTGACTCGTTCCATTCATGTTGACTAACGTTATCATATCCTGATGAATGTTAGAACTCAGCATCGTCCTGCCGATCTAGTCTTGGCGTCAATCATTGCAGTTGTAACTTTCAAAGTCTCATACCGCGCGTGTGTCGTGCTTGGTACAGTCCTCTTGCAAACCGCGCCGAGAAGAGGGTTATCAAGCGGGAAAATGGAAGCATTCTTACGTGTCATGCGGGATGTATGCTATTCCCTCACTCCACTGCCTGTCAACGCTAACAATTACCAATCCCACGCAGGTCGAGCGCCACCCTAATGTGCTACATCTCCCCGCGCCACACATTTGGCAACTGACGCCCTCATCCGTACACGGCGGGAAAGACCGAGCAGGCGAAACCCTCATCGTGACACTAGAGTTACATGTTAGGGAAGATCTGGGAGACGATGAGGTACTGAGATTGACACAGTGGACCTGGGAACGAGTTGCCCGGGCCCTTGGTGCCGGGATTAATGGAAAATTCGGTGGGGTGAATGGGTTTGTGAATGGTGAGGCTGCGAAGAACGCGAAGGGTGGAGTTGAGGTTACAGTGGGCGTTGTGCGGGGATGAAGGAGGGAAAATGTTAGGGGTTTAGGGGGTAAGTTATCTTTTGTGGTGTGTTATTCGTTCGTAATTTGGGTTCTCGCGTAATTGGGATTTGAATGAAGGTTGTTTTGAGGCTGTGGTTTTCCTTGTGATTTGGATTTTCTGGACGAGCGTGTGCACTTGAAGTAAATCGGTGATGGCTCGATGCTTGGCGCCGCAGCAATTGGTGGGTTTAAAGCTGAAAGAAGATAGAGCCAAAGGTCTAATGGCGCCCATATTCTATAATGAGACAGACCTAAGAAAGCATCCTAAGTTGAGCGAGGATGGCAGACACCGGAGTCCAGTTGTAATGCGAAGATTTCTTGCCTCCCTTCGAGTCCAACTTCACAACTTTGCCCCCGCCTCCCTCACCCCGGACTTCTCTGGGGGCTGTTGGTGAGCTGTATAATTGCTATTGGTTCGCGACTGACCCTCGGAACGGACTCATGGCCTATGCACCTCAGAGGCGCTTGAAATCATCATGCAAACTTATTCTTCTCAGACAGACCCGGATATCAGACATAACTTGGAATGGGGCTAGGAGAGATTTTTATCCTGAGAACATATGGCTCTCCTGACTCCATTGGCGCCTATTGGCGCTAGTGGCACCCTGATTGCGGTGGCTTGGCTCCCGTCTAAAGACACACGGTGGTGTTCGAACGATGACAGGATCAGCACATGAAGCGAATAAACTCGGCACTAAATGCGCCCCCGCCTCTCTTTCGTACAGGTCATGACTTCGAGGGGTCCTCCTAAGTCGTGCCAAGCCTAACAAACGAGACGCAAGCAGATCGTTTTGTGCGGTCGGCCTCCCTAACCCGCCGCAACACACAAACCTCGCAAATGCAACCTATGTCACCAACTACATTCGGGTTCGCCCGCCAGCTAGAATTGGTACCCGAAACCTCCTTTACTTCAGCAATCTCAAACACTTTCTTCTCCTGATCCATTTTTGACGCAACTTTATCGTGCAAGTCCGTGACGAAGCTTTTCCAAATGGTCGTTCCCCTGGCTAAGAAATGTTCTGAGCCACCTAGCGGTTCGCAACGAGGCTGCCTTTTATGTATACTGTTTTACGGAGGATGGACGGCCTATGACAAAAATACCTTGAGGCATTCTCTAGGAAGTTAAATGGAATGATCCCAGCATCGGGAAACGAGGGACCAGAAGATATGCTCCTGATCCCTCCCATTCATCGGCAGCCTCAGGAGCCTCATGAAGAATTCATAAAAGGCTTTCCTTGTCCTGAAAGCGCTATCTGTCGACCTTGAATCTCTTTCCTTCTCGACTCACCTCGGATAACGTTTCTTACGACCAACCACGACGATGAATTTCAAGTTGCTCGCTACCATTCTTATGCTTGGTGCCCTCAGTAGTGCCGCCCCGCATAGACGTCAAGCCGGTGGGGTTATCACCTCTTGCTCTGTACCGAATACTGCAGCTTTGACTTTCGTGAGTGGTGAGCTTCCCCTGAACCTTTGACTGGTTTTGATGGGTGAACGCAGGATGATGGTCCATACGTTTCTTCGTGGGTTTCGATTCGTTCTGTTGTCGTATTTTGGCTAACAGGTCTCTTTCACCCCTGTAGGGCGTCAATAATTCAAACATTGAACAGCAGCGGCGCAAAGGGAACATTCTTCTTCAGTACGTTCAAGTAACATTTATCCCTGCAATTTGATGATATTCAACCTGGTTGTTAGATGGGAACAACTGTACGTTGTACTCCCATATTTTACATGTATTTTTGCCTCAGCCACGCTATAGACGGCTGTATTTACGATCAAGAGAACGTCGAAAGAGTTCAGAACGTGTATGCAAACGGTCATCAAGTCGCCTCTCATACCTGGAGTCACGCTCACCTGCCTCAACTCTCGGCCGACCAGCGCAAGTCCTCTCCACTACCGTGGTTTGGCCACTTAGACTTACCTTATCCCTGCCTTATCCTAACATAGTCAAATTTGAATTGAGTAGTGTTCACGGTAAGCGTTGCGATTTGTTCGAGTCCCAAGGTGGCTTGACTAATCGGGTTCCAGAGGCGCTGACCAAAATTACCGGAGCTGCGCCTGCATTCATGAGACCGCGTAAGTCACTGAATATATGTCTTCACTCAAATTATTTTAACTATTTATAGCATACGGCGAGTATAACGATGACGTACTCGCTGTAGCAGGATCACTCGGCGAGGCTGTCGTCATCTGGGACTTCGAGTGCGTATGTTCCCTGACGGGTCCCGTACTCCATTCACTAAGGAATTGATCAGTTCTGGAGACTCACTTGGTGCTTCCGCTGGGACGCAACAAGATCACTATACTCAGCTCATCAGCCAGCATCCTGGTACAATCCTCTCACTCGAACATGAGACTCTAGGTACATTTTCCAGTATTCAGATCTATGACTCATAATCATGCTTGTCTTTTGATAGAAACCACCGCGTATGTGCTGACGTTGTGTTGTTCCGAACGTCCTGCTTATCGCCTTTTAGTACGGAGGTTCTCCCGTTTGTCATTTCCAAACTCCAAGCAGCCGGGTATCAGCTCGTTACGGTCGCTGAGTGCCTTGGCGCTCAGCCGTACGTTAGTGTCGGGACTCCAGGCACTCATGATGTAGGCCTTACTTTCCGTTCAGTGACTAGCCGGCATACTAACGGGTGAACTCTCAGGCCACTTGGACTTGCAATGCCTAAGCAATGCATACTGCCGCTACAAACTTAGATCCCAGGACGCTTGCTACGGACAAGATTTCCGCGTTGGACTTCTTATTGATGGACATAGTATCAGGACTGACAGGACAGTATTCCCGATTCGCACTGTGAAGCTTCGAAATAGAGCGAGCCTAATATCTCGGAACATTGATAGACGATGCCTTGAGTGTAAATCTCGCTTATGTTCTTAAGTGTTTGTCATATACCCTTTACTCGTACCCCGTCCGTTGTCAGCGGTGACTATGGATTGGAATCGCAAGCGTGATAATCAGGCCAAGTCTCTCTTCTCACTATTCACATATGAAATTGATAGTCATTGTGAAGCTTATGCATGAGTCCTAGTCTGGTTGTGTAGGTCAGCGAAATTAGCAAACAAGCCGGGACGACGTTAAGAATTGATCCGGAGCGGCGTCGGCGTCAAGCTCGGAAAGCAGCGGCATCACTGAGTTGGAAACCAAGTTGGAACTGAACGTCATATTGCCAACTTCAACGTCCCTAACAGATAACTTTAGTGCAAGGAGGCTCGCTACAACGTATCCAGTCTTTCTCCAGCAGTTTCCCCGCTGCTCCAAAACTCCAAAATAACGAGAAAACTATTACAAGGACCAGCAGTCGAGGTGGAATGCAAAGCGATTCGGATGACGAAATGTCTTAAATGTGGACTCGGAGTCGATGGTATGAATAAAAATGTCGGCGACACAACTCACCCATCCCCAACTTGGTTCAGAACACTAGAGTTCTTAAGGGCGTCTGGCTGCTGCTGTTTAGGACGCCATCAATACCATGTCTGTAGACAATGGGATATCTCATGTCGATGAACACCAAGTTTCAGGGCCTTCCGGATCCGACTCGCAGGAACACCATCAGGAATCTACTCCTACCACGCGCCACCCTCGCCATGTTCACTTGCCTCCTGTCCTGGAGCTTCGTCAACTACGTACTCACGATGATGCTGATGGAACACGGCAGGAAGAGCCTCAACTTGCGCTGCGCAGGACGCGTTCCCATGTATCCGTCGACTACTTCGATCCCAGGGGTGTCCGCCAGCTATCCAGGGCGTTGAGTCGTGTATCGAACATTGAACAGTCACGGACTCCGTCGTCTTCACTTGAAGATTCCGAAGAAACGCTGAGCCCGGGAGAGCAGTTTGATTTCGAGAAAACTGTCCGGATATGGCTGCAGAAGTGCGTATTGTATTATTTCTCGGCGTTTGTTTGCTAATGTACCTTTGAAAGACGGGAAGAAGCCGGTATTAAAACTCGGCAACTTGGTGTTTTATTTGAAGGCCTTAAGGTCGTAGGCCTTGGTGCTTCGGCAAGTTATCAACAGACCTTGGGCTCGCTTTTCAACCCTATGAATCTCATCCGTAAAATCCAAACTATGAGACATCCACCACTCCGCGACATACTCACCGACTTCGAAGGTGTCGTTCGCCCTGGTGAAATGCTCCGTACGTATTTAACTTCAGCCTACAAGGCACCCCATACTAAAAGGCCCAACTTAAATCTTCACCTCAGTCGTTCTTGGGCGTCCGGGTTCCGGGTGTACGACCCTCCTTAAAATCCTCGCCAACCACCGCAATGAATACCACTCCATCTCCGGCAATGTCTACTACGACTCCCTCACACCCTCACAAGTCAAACGCCACTACCGTGGCGACGTTCAGTACTGCCCCGAAGATGATATCCTCTTTCCTACGCTCACTGTCGATGAAACCATCCACTTCGCCGCGAAGACCCGCACACCCGCGTCCCGGATCGAGGATCAGAGTCGTAAAGAATACACTAGACGAATAACGGACATTTTTACGACGGTATTTGGGCTGACGCATTGTAGGAATACGCTTGTGGGTGATGCGGCCATTCGGGGTGTGAGTGGGGGTGAGAAGAAGAGGGTTAGTATAAGTGAAACACTTGCCACAAGAAGTCTAATAACCTCATGGGACAAGTACGTTTCCTTTTCTTCAACTCTTATTTTTGCTCTTACATATATGCGTGTGACAGCTCAACTAGAGGCCTCGACGCTTCTACAGCCCTCGAATACGCGCGCGCCCTCCGCATTGCGACGGATCTCGTCCGCGTATCCACCATCGTTTCCATCTATCAAGCTGGTGAATCTCTCTACGAGATCTTTGACAAAGTCTGCCTCATATACGAAGGTCGCATGGTATACTTCGGGCCTGCCTCTGCTGCACGACAGTATTTCATAGACATGGGATATCAACCTGCCAATCGCCAAACAACACCGGACTTTTTAGTGAGCGTCACTGATCCTGACGGACGGACTGAGAAGAGTCCTGAGGAGATGGCGAAGGATGGGCAAGGAGAGAGAGGGGTGCCGAGAACCGCGGTCGAGTTTGCTGAGTACTATAAGAGGAGCCAAATTAGGCAGCAAAATTTGCGGGATATGGAGGAGTATAAGCAGCAGGCTGTGGGGAAGCAAGAACTGAAGAGGAGCTATAGGGAGAGCTCGAGCGCGGAACATTCGAAGCATACGAGGCGCCAGGTGTGTCTGTGTTCTCTTGATTTATGAGTTCTGGGAGGGAGTATTATGCTGATATGCAGGGTTTGGTTAGAGCCCGTATATCATCTCAATTCCGATGCAAGTGAGAATCGTGATGGTGCGCAGGATGCAAATTTTGAAGGGGAACTATACCGCACAGGTCTTGTCTACTGTGTACGTTTTCCACGGGCTTTGCAACTAAGTTTGCTAATGAGTTACCCGCAGAGTCTTCGTCCTTCAGGCCGTCATCATAGGGACGGTCTTCGCACGCATTACTGATGCAACATCAGCATTCTTCTCTCGCGGAGGTGTTCTTTTCTTGTAGGTTCCTCTCATCCCTTTCTATTCATGCTTCTCATTGATGACATCCTTGCACAGCTCTGTATTTGCACCGACCCTCTTCAACATGTCCGAAATTCCTTCCCTCTTCGCTCAGCGGCCTATCGTTCTCCGGCATAACCAAGCGGCAATGTATCACCCCATGATTGAAGCTCTGGCCATGACACTCGTCGATGTCCCTTTCACACTCATCACGATTACATTATTTGTGATTCTGATATATTTCATCGTTGGACTTCAGACTAGCGCTTGGCAATTCTTGTACGTTCAAACCTTCTAGGCTTCCCAACGAGTTCTGATAAGACTGATGCTGTCAATGGTGACAGTACGTTTTATGTGTTTATCGTGACGGTAGCGATATCCATGAAAGCATTTTTTCGTGCTTTGGCAGCCGCGTTCCCGGAAGAAGCACCCGCGCAAGCAGTTGCTGGAATCATGGTGCTTGCGTTATCGTTGTACACGGGTTACCAGATCCCAAGGCCACAGATGATTGGCGCGTTGAGGTGGATTTCGTACATCAACGTGAGTCTTCTTCGGTCCTTACTCCCGAGTTATGGGCTCTGATGTGGCGATCATAGCCTATATTTTACGCGTTTAGCTCCCTCATGGCAAATGAGTTTCACACCCTTAATGGACCATGTTCGTCCCTCGTGCCTTCAGGTCCGGGATACGAAGACGTGTCAATTGTAAATCAAGTGTGCCCCGTCGTTGGTTCAGAACCCGGTCAATTATATGTCAATGGACAACGATACATCGAGTTGTCATTTGGTTATTACTTTGGGAAGTTATGGCGGGTAAGCCCTTCCTTCTTTAACTTCCTCCGTGTTATTGATACAATGAAATGTCAGAACTACGCAATTCTATGCGCGTTTGGCGTGTTTTTCATCCTCTGCTTGCTCCTATTTACAGAGTTTAACACCCGCGGCTCGCGCTCGAACGCCGCCGTCCAATTCAGGCGCGGGTCCAAAGCTGCAGTAATTAAGGAAGCAGCCAAGGCCGTTGGCTCTGACGAAGAAAAGAAAGCCGTCTCTCAGGAAGCCACGATCACGGATGAAAACATCGGTGGCGGAGAGGGACAAGGAAAGAAGAAAGAGCTGTTGAGGGAGCAACCAAAGATGGTGAATACATTTTCTTGGCAGCATATTGACTATGTCATCCCTATGAGTGGGGGAAAGAAGCAAAAGTTGCTGGACGATGTGTCTGGGTTTGTGAGTCCGGGGAAGCTGACGGCGTTGATGGGTGAGTCTGGTGCTGGCAAGGTGTGTGTGCTACTCCAATCCAAACCGAGAAGGGGAACGCTTATAAAGTGTAGACGACACTTTTGAACGTTCTAGCGGAACGTGTAGATACGGGCGTCGTCACGGGCGACAGGTTCTTTAACGGGCAACCTCTCCCATCGGATTTCCAGGCGCAGACCGGATATTGTCAACAGATGGATACACATGAGCCGACAAGTAGTGTGAGGGAAGCATTGAGGTTCTCGGCAAGGCTTAGACAACCCTCGAGCGTACCTGTAGAAGAGAAAGATGCTTAGTGAGTATTGGTCTAGATATATGAGAATTGGTGGTGATAGGTGGTTATAGTGCAGATAAAGTTCTTGAGATGTGTGGACTTGGGGCGGTTGCTGATGCCATCGTGGGCACGTTGGGTGTCGAAGAGAGGAAGAGGACAACCATTGGTGTTGAGCTTGCTGCTAAGGTACGTCCCCGAGTGGTTATACTTATTTGTACGTAACGAAAGTTGATGGTTCGTGTAAAGCCGAAACTTTTGTTGTTCCTGGATGAACCGACGTCTGGTTTGGACTCGCAAAGTGCATGGGGAATTGTGTCGTTCCTGAGAGAGCTGGCGGATAACGGTCAGGCCATACTATGCACGTAGGTCTTTTTTAAACGTTCCTATAGTAGTGAACTTACGCTATCACCCAGAATTCATCAGGTACATAAATTCCTTCCAGGCAATAACAGTGGTGACTGATGAGTCTATCAAAGCCTTCCGCAGAACTGTTCGGGGTGAGTATGATTTTGTTTTATCCAGGTTATGCAGGTGGACCACGATTTGGTAGGTTTTCGACAGGTTATTGCTCTTGCGCAAAGGCGGTCAGACGGTATATTTTGGCGATATAGGAAAGGATGCGTCTTCAGTGATTAACTACTTCGAGGCTGGAGGCGGACGTCCTTGCAGTCCCGGCGAAAACCCGTACGTTCTTTTGTGGCACTTGCAGCTCCCAGGGCTAACAATGGCTCCAGTGCTGAATACATGCTTGAAGTTGTCGGTGCGGGTGCAACAGCTGTAGCAGACCGAGATTGGTACGAGGTATGGCTCAACTCTAGAGAGCGTCGACAACTCGAAGAGGACCTCGAACGTATACACGCTGAGGGGAGGAAAGAACCTCCCGTCGCGCAAACTCTGCATGGAACGTACGCGACTCCATGGACGTTTCAGACAAGATTGTTGCTTCAGCGGCAGTATGCCAGTTACTGGCGCAATCCGACTTATCTGATATCCAAGCTCACGCTCAACATCTTTGGAGGGTTATTTATTGGGTTCACTTTTTTCAAGTCGGGCGATACGATACAGGCTAACCAAGATAAACTCTTCGTGAGCGTTATTGAATCTTTTGCCACGAGCTCCGCACTGATTTATTTAGGCGATATTCATGGGGACTGTCCTGGTGAGTTTCGAATGGTTTAACTTTGTTTACTGTCAGTGGTTGATGGCGTCGCAGAGCGCTCCACTTGGAGGTCAAGTTCACGTACCTTACATCAATGTATGCAACCCTCTATTCCTCTACTTTACCTTTCCCTCTGTGCTAAGTTGCCCTCCAGATGCGGAACATCTACGAAATCCGCGAACGGCCAAGTCGAATGTACGACTGGTCAGCATTGACGACTGCCCAGCTTTTTTGTGAGATCCCGTGGAATATGCTGGGATCCTCACTCTTCTTTGTCTCCTGGTACTGGACGGTTGGATTCGCGAGCTCCAGAGGTGGATTCACGTACTTTACCTATGGCGTCCAGTTTCCACTGTATTGGACAACGATCGCATTGACGGTTGCCTCTGCATGTCCGACGGCTGAAATTGCTGGGCTCTTGTATTCGTTCTTGTTCACGTTTGTTCTGACATTGTGCGTCGATTTCTCGCGTTGTGCTCACGAGGTATGCTAATGCATCCCCGTAGTAACGGTGTGTTACAGCCTTATCGTCAACTTGGTTGGTGGCGATGGATGTATCATCTATCTCCGTACACGTACCTCATTGAAGCTATCTTGGGACAAGGTACGTTGTAAGGGCTGTTGAATAAACTTCATCTAACCGACGCCCTATCCAGCTATTGGCAGAATGGAGATCAACTGCTCATCCACAGAACTTGTTACCCTCGACCCTCCTTCGGGTCAATCATGCGGAACATTCCTCCAAGAATACATTTCACGCGCTGGTGGATACGTCACGAACCCAAATGCTACGAGCGGCTGTCAGTTCTGTTCAGCACGAACAACGGATCAATGGATGGGCCCTACGTTCAATATATACTACGAGCACCACTGGCGAGACTTTGCGATTTTCTGGGGATATATTGCCTTCAACGTGAGTTATTTTTCTCACCTTTACGAGGCGGCTTTGATATCCAGCTTGGGAATAGACAGTATTAGTGTATCTCTTCACATACTTAATACGGGTGCGATCACACAAAGGTCTCATAGCGGTAATTCGAAGAAGTTTCTCCGCTGTCTTTGATGCGTTCAAGTTTGCAAAGTAATGTAATATGGACCCATGTAGGATATCTGCCAAATTGAACTTGCTATAATTTTGCTAAGTATTGTCCTTCTTAACATCCACAATTGGCGCCCATTTCTCCCGCTTATCTCTACGGTCACGCATCGCTCGCCGATGAGCCTGGATTGCGACTGTACTGTGAAATGCGTGCACAAGTTTGTGCAATTCGCTTATGTAGGTTTGCTGAGAAGGCTCCGCCCCAGAAAGGTGATTCAACATAGGGAACAGCATCAAGATATTCTTCGCAAGATCAATCTTCCCATCCCAATCGGACGGCGCACTGGAATACCTTGTCACTGATAGTTCCGTCAGAGGACAGTCAGTGATTGGCGTTTTCATCGGCAACGGCGCCTGTAGATCCGTCAGGTTAAGGGGAAGCATGAGTTCTCGGAGATGGGATAGCTGGGATAGCTCGACCAGAACCATCGCACTGAAAAATACACCGTAATCGTCGAGAATCGCAAGGGTGCACAGTTCCGGCCAAGAATTCACGAGGCCAGTAATGCCTGTGTCTGCGAGGCAGTGGGATATCGCACGAAGGCGGAAGGACTTCATAGTGGTTCGGGAAACGATGGGTGAAAGATCTTGCACCAGCAGTGGGGGATCCTGGAAGTGTGATACGGCTTCGAGAGACAACCACTGCATTTGGGGAAAACTAGAAGCAGTTCGATCGCAGAGTGTTTTCCAGACCAGTCCAGCCGCTTGGGCAATGATTATGGAAAGTGAAACTACGGAAGGGGACATGATAGCGTCCAGGAACTCCTGCAAGTCACCGGGGTTGCCTGTGATACAAAGATTGCGTAGGACGGGAGAGACAGCAAGTCTCGGGCGCTCGCCAGGCGAAGCTGTGTCTCGAAGGGGGAATAGCCTGAGGTCAATCCTCAGATCCTTGAGGTGATCGAGTTGATTGAGAATGTCAGCTACGGTAACGGGCGATTGGGTATATCGCTGGATGGATTGCCTCTCGAAATCAAATTCCAGAGACAAGGACTCCAATCCGTCGAAAAGAGCACAGCGTTGCAGAAGGTTGGGAGAGGGATAACCTCGATATGTGATATGAGTCGGCTCCAATGATTGGGATTTGAGCATATTCTGGAAGATCTCCACACCCCCAACGTGAGCAGACGAGGCAGTGTAAGAGATTTTCCGTAGCATAGGCGACATTAAGGGCAAAGCAGAATGGAGCCAGTACCCAATGTTATCAGTCGTACGGAGATCGAAAGATAACGATCTCAATTTCGGAAGCAAGGGGGTAGTGACACTCAGACCCAGGCTCGCGACAAGCATGGACCACAGTGTCAATTCTCTAGCTCCCGTAGGTTGGACGTGGAAGTCTTGAATGCGGGAAAGATAGCCCAATGCACACGCTCTTTGCTCCTCAGTTAAAGGCTTCCTTAAAATCTGCGTCAAACTACCATCAGAAAGTCGGGCTTGAGAAGGGTGTAGTCCAGGAAATCCTTACCCAATAACCCCCAAAATTATCTTGTTGAAAAGTCAAGGTTTCGTCGCTCGTGCAACACGAATTGATCGCTTTACAAACGGGTTCGAGCGAAGTCATGCTCCGCCACAGACCATCGAGCGCAAGGCTTGTGAGCGTCCGTGATAACAGCGCTACACGAAGGAGAGCACAACGCTTCGTGGTTATCTCCTCTTGGGAGTCATTGGTGACGGAAACATTGAAGTATGGAACAACATCGGTCCATACATCGAGATTGCCTAGCATTTCTGCTCACTTGTTGCAGATTGTGTTTGAATGAAAAACTGGAAAAGTAAGGATTTTGACTGAGCAAGTATGCAGCACACGTGTCGGAAACTGGAAACGTGCGGGTTCCAACACTCACAAATACTACCAAATATACAGCTATCAGTGACCACCCTTTGTAAATGGCATCGAATATTTCAGTCAGTCCTAACACTTTCTACCGACGGGGATAACTGATTCTGTCGCTTTTCAAAGTCCTTCCTCCGTAAATACGTGATTATCATACCACGGAACGACGCAACTAATTTCTCCAACTCGCCCAAATAGGCTTGATGGGAGGAACTTGAAGAATGGGTAACGATTCGCTCAAGCATAGGAAACAACATGAGGAGATTCCTCGCCAGCTCGATCTTTCCTCCCAGGCTAGGAGGAGAGGATGAGACGTTTGTTATGGTGAGCTCTTGAACCAAGCTGTGGGATATCGGCACTGACTCGTCTGAGAGTGCGTCTTGGAGGAACGTCAAATCAAGAGGGAGTTTGATACGGCGCAGATGATTCGCTTGTGAAAGCCTGATCAATAGGGAAGCGGAGAAGTGAATGGTATAGTCGTTTGTGATTGCAAGGGTGTGGAGTGTTGGCCAGCAGTCCAATAAGCCGCTCATATTCGCTTCGGTGAGACAGTGAGGTATGCCATCGAGTTCCAGCGACTGCATCGTCGAGCGTGATATCAAGGCTGACAAATCCTGCATCAGTATCTGTTGGACTCCCGCCGATCCAGCTCTCCGCAAGCTGAGAGAGTGCAGATGCGGGAAATTGGAAACGATTCGGTCGCAGATCACCTTCCAGACTAGCCCATTGGGCTGGAAGATTGCGATGGAGAGCGATCGGACGGAAGAGGATTTGACTCCGTCAAGAAGAAACTGCCCAATCCCAGACGCGTCACCGGTGATGGAAAGCCTCTGCAGGAAAGGTGATGGTACGATATCTCGCGGGTCCGTCGCGTTGCGAAATGGAAATACTCTGAGGTCAATCTCCAGATCCTTGAGATTCTGAAGCTTCTCAAGGACCTCGGTGATGGTGACCCCGGAGGTGTACCGCTGGATGGACGATCGACCGAATTCACAGTTCAGTTTGAGTGTTTCAAGATCATTGAACGCTAAGCAGGTCCGGAGAAGGGATGAGGAAGGGTAACCGCGATAAGTGATATGGGTTAACCCGAGTGACTGTGACCTGAACATAGCCTGAAGTGTATCAATTCCGGCAGCATGGAGCGATGATGGAGCGTTATATGAGATGGTCGTCAAGGTGCCAGAGAGGAGGGGATGTACTGCATTGATCCATGCCCCACCATTCCCTGCCTGGCTGAAGTTGAGTGAGAGGGATTGGAGTTTTGGTAACAGCGCCGTTGACGGACTAATTCCTAAGCTCATGCTGAGTGTGGACCATAACCCCATCTCCCTGGTGACCCCGACCGCAACCTGCAAGTGGCGGATGCGCGAAAGATACTCGTAGGCGCGATCGCGGTCCTCCTCGGATGTAAGGGGCTTTCGCAAAGTCTTTCCCCCCTTGGGTCAGTCCCGTTGTCATGCGTTAAATTTGAAGATTTACCCAGTAGCCCCCATAACCATCATCTTGATATATCAAAAACTGATCATCCGGAGATGTTGCCTTTGAGTCGATGACACGGGTGATGGGCTCGAGTGAGCTCATGTCTCGCCATAAAATATCCAGTGCGGGCGTGGTGAGAGACGGCGATAGCAAAGCTATACGGAGGAGGGCTCTTCGTTTCTCCTTGATCTCCGACTCAGAGTCGAGGTGTAGGGATATATAGAAATACTGAAGGACCTCCGTCCATATATCCAGGTTGCCTAAAGCACCGAGTGAGGGCATGGTAGTACAATCAGGGAAGGCTAGTTGTTGGTTATGCTGCGGTTGGATCATCCAAAAGTCCGTCCTTTTTAAGCGTGTTAGGAATGCTTCTATTGTCATGCAACCCGAGTCACACATACAGCCGGTGGTAGAACCTCGTGGAGTACTCGTTCGAACATTCATTCCCTGCCAGACACGGTGCATACCCTTATAATAAGCACCATCTATTTATTCGTCTATTTTATTCGCGTTCTCAATCTCAATCGCTCGCACACCCGCGAAAGCCCACTTTTCACAGCTCTGCCACTTTGTCTCCTTTCAGATATGATACAAGTGAAGACATCGAAGAAGATTGCAGCTTACCTTCTCGAAACTTCCTTGTACAAAACGTGGCAAGCCACAACCCTTCTGGCGCCCCGAGTGCATCAAGTTTCAATAAGTCTGACAGACCGAACCGGTCAGTTGACCCCATTCAGGACTGCACCTCTGATAGACAAGGGTTCCAAGTGTCTCGTTTACTTGCCGGATGAAGAGATATAATTAAATTCCCTGCAGATGACAAGATACTGGTCCAGCCTGCTTACCATGATATGTCTGGGCGGTTGAGTTGATTGGATATCAAAGTGTATATGCTACACATTTTCAGTGAGATTCCAGATGTGGAACCAATTCAGTTTCAATTCAGCCTTCACTGAAAACTCACTGAAAATAAGGTTGCATATACACTCTAATGGAAGCACTGTTTTTGGCAGGATCCATGCTCCCCATACATACACACAAGAAATGGGAGGGAGGCAACAGCATGCATATACACCATAGCAATAACATGAATTGACCTTGCCAGAAGATTCCCTGACACTCATTATTAACAGGTACATATCATTTTAAAATTGTCTACATCAAGCCTGTAAAAGTAAAGGAGCACTCCCTCAATCCATTTGCCCAAGAAATCCAGCATGTCAACTGACAGTGGATCACTACCAAACAAATAGAGAAACAAGAGATCCTCTAAAGGGACCCCTGACAACATAAGCCAGTAGTGCAACGGCAGAGTCATCACACCCAAGTCGTGCAAGCAGAGGACAAGGGACTGGGGCAACAAAAATTAGATAACCGATAATGGAGGCGGTGCCTCCATAATAGTGGTTAAACTATTAAGAACAGATACTACACTTGATCTAAGCCAAAAGGCCAGAGTGGTAAAGAAATCTATATGTTGAGTGGAGGCTTATATATTACAGGGCGACGCGCACGGACCATACCTGTATTTGGTCTGTGTGCCCGTACGGGGTCGATGCGTGTCCTGACTCAACTTTGATCAGAGGAAATCAGTAAATTATGTACGATACGAAACAGCAGTTCACTTGGCGGTTGATAAACTAACTATAAATCCCATTTTACGCCTACAGATAGTGTAAGTAAAGTCGCTGCGCGTTGTGCGCGTCAAACGACGTGTCCTTGGGGGAATCATGCACGGCTTTCAAAGTAGTGGTATTGGTGGCAGCAGTACGCCGCTAACAGGGCACGGTACAACGTTTAACCGGGCAATTGCGGTTGAACACCTCGGTGAAAGGCTATAAGCGGAGCTGCGTGAGGTTATTCCTCTGAAGATAAACACAAACGGAACGCGTATATAAGAGTACCAAGAACTCATACAATGAATACCGTACGGAATACTAAATTGATCATACAACTGTAGCTAATTGAGACGCAGATGGACTTGATTCTGAGTGCCACAAGTACTCCCTCTCCCGATGCACCAACACACCAGATATATCATTGAAAACGTTTTTGCAGCAGCAGCACTCCCTCACGAATTGCATCAGCACAAAAATTCGAAATCTCTCGATCAGACATCATAGCCGGGCGTATGAACTTCAAGCAGGGAAAAAAAAAGGAAGACATACGCATCACTGTGCCACCTTCAAGCTTCGAGCCTCATTCTTCGCTCCAAAGATGGCAATCAAACACGGTTCGCAAGCAACTCACGAAAACTCGCGATAAGCTCCTGCAACTCTTCCAACAACCCCTCTCCATCATACTCAGAGACAATCCTGCTCAAATTTGGGAACAAGCGCAAGAGATTCCGAAGCACAACTATTTTCTTCGCCCCCTTGGTAGGAATTCCCGTCCACCGACAGCATCTGAGTTCCGCCAAATGACAGCGCGATTGACGAGTAGATGTCGGCAAAGGATCAGTCAAGAAGGTGAAGTCTAACGGGAGAGTGATGCTTCGTAGTTGTGGGTGTTTGGAAATGGAAAGGAGGACCGAAGATGAAATAAGCTCCCCAGTCCAGTTGATAGACAAAGCGCGGAGCTGACGCCACGACTTCAGCGCTGATGCGAGGTCCTCCGGCGTCAGCTGGTGAGGCACATTGTCAAGCTGGAAGGTTTTCAGTTTACTTGTATGAGCTAGGAAGGATTCCATGTCTTCAATCGACAGCTTTTCTGAATCCAGGCGGGACTGCGTCATCAAACGGAGGTGGAAATGCTGCAGATGGGGGACCAGGGATATCAAGAACAAGCGTCTGTAGTTCAGACCTCCCGCCATGACGGTGAAAAAGAGGGTGTGAAGGGATGGCAAACGCCATCGTAGGGTCAGCGATTGGGAGATGGTGACCCGAAAGATTTGCAGGTTCGGGAGAGCGAGAAGCGGCGCTCTCGTGTCCGGATCACCAGCCGGACCGATAGATATCTGTAATTCTTCAAGATCTGCTAGTGAAGCAAGTGTCGAACATAGCCTAGCGTCATAGGCTATGGGGTTTTCGGGGCCGTTGTCAATAAGCAGGCGCCGAAGCATCCGGAACTGTTGGACACCTTCGGGAATATCTCGAAGATTGGCGCACCGATAGGCCACTTCAATCAGTCCGGGTAGTTGACTCGATTGGATGATATAGTTGTGGACTGTTTCGAGGTAAGTCGTCCATGGACCCATGAGCGTGATCGAAGTGAGCGGCGGTGAAAGGATGTGAGTGATCGCACTCCCCAACTGCAGGCCGCGCGGTGCGGTAAAGCGGAGTAGTAAGTATCTGAGATCCGGAAGAATGGCGGATCTTGAGTGAAGCAGGGTGGAGATGATGTGCCAGAGTTCGAGTTCCTTCCAAACAACACACACGTGAAGTCGTCGAATGCGCGTTAGGTATCTTTCGACGCGACTTTGAAGGCTTTGGTCCACAATCGGTTGGCGCAGATGCTAAACTCATCGCGTCAGACGCTAAGCACTCTACAGGAACAAAGAAACTAACCCAAGAGGGCGGGTGACCATCATGGTATTCCAGATAACGGACTGTCCCACCATTCCACGAATTGATGACATGGGATACAGGCACGAGCGTTGTCATGTTCTTCCACAAGGTGTCCAATCCGGGATCAGTCAACTTTGCAGAAAGCAAGGCAACCGCGAGCGCGGCTTTCCTCTTCTCCTTGACCACGGACGCGTCATCATCGTCCAAAGACGCCTCAAGATGTCTGAGAATTTCCATCCAGACATCTAAGTTGTCCAATGATCTGGATGCCATGAAAATAGGTACGGTTCACGATGAGTGCAAGTGATATGCGAGGAGACCGAAACCTTTAATCCAAAGAGAAAGTAATTTGGCCGTCGCTAGCCTCAAGGTCTTCATAGAAAGCCGGTCCGGGGAGGGCCTTGGCGCTTCGTAGGTTTAGGTTTTCCTTTCATCGACTCTACGTACATGTTGAATATCATATTGCGATAAAGAAACGGAAACGGAAAACGTAGCAAAGGAGAGGGCGAGAACAATGTACTGTGAGGGGGAACATTATGAGCGTAGCGTCTTGGAGATGCCAGTGATAAGACAAGGAAAAAAAAAGATTCAATTTTTCAGCGATGCTACTATCACTGTTTGTCTCTATGCAAATGCAGCCTGCTCTGCCTGACTAGACCCGCTGAAGCCGTAGTTTTCGCCCTTGGTGAAAGCACGTGTACATTGCGCCATGGTGACCGAACTGTGAAAAGCCACGTCAGTATCCTACCCCCTGAAGGAAACAAGTAACAGGGGCACTCACGCTCTTGAAATAGGATCAGTCTGGTAGAAGTTTGTAATTGGCTTCTTAAACGCAGCTCCTCCAATCTTAGCACCCGCCGTCCGCTCCCGGATTGCCTTGATGCCCGCCAGTGCAATCTCGGATGATGTCTTCTCGGTAACGTCATACCTCACGAGCGATGGCGAAATTTCCCACATCCTATCCCTTAGCTCCAACGCATCGCTATACGGCAGCGGGGTACCAATCACCTCCGAAAGAGCACGAATGATCTTCCAGTCCTCACGGGCGGCACCAGGAGGGCTGACAGCTGCGCGACCTAGTTGGGCACGACCTTCAGTGTTCACCCATGTCGTTCCCTTCTCGGTGTATGCAGAGCCTGGCAAGCAGACATCTGCGAGTTGCGCGCCAAGGTCACCATGATGTCCTTGGTAAACAACGAAGGCGTCAGTGGGGATTGACTTGGGATCAACCTCGTCAGCATTAAGGAGGTAAACAAACTTGGGTTTCGTTTCTGATGCGGCACGCGAAGGAGTGAAGCCAATATCGTAAGCAGCGGCACGGGAGGCCACTCGTTGCAGAACGCTGAAACCATTCCACTCGGGAGTGACGAGGCGAGCCTTCTCCTTCTCTACGAGCTTGGCGAGGGCGCTATAGACGCCAGCGGCGTCGGGATGTTCCGAAAGGGCGCTACCGACAATGACCAATGGTTTCTTCGCCGATTTCCATTTCTGAGCGAAGGCGTTATCAGCAACCTTGCCAGAGACGAAGGCTTCTAGTACGTTAGCATCGGCACCGAGATATTCGTAACCGTAAGTGGTGTCGGCGCGCTCCCCAATCAAGCCGACTTCAAGCGGTGTATGGAGCCAGCTCTTGCGAATGCGAGAGTTGAGGACGGCGGCTTCGTGTCTGGGGTTAGTACCCACAAGGAGAATAGCATCAGCTTCCTCAACGCCGGGGATGGTGGCATTGAAGAGATAGTTGGAGCGGACGTCGACGCCGTGCACAGGTGGAAGATGACCATTGGGCTGGTCGAGGGAAAGGTTGTCCGAGTTCAGGCGGTTGACAAGATCTTTAAGAGCAACCAGGGACTCGGTATCGGCGAGGTGGCCAGCAACGGCCTGGATCTCATTGCCAGTAGCATCAGAAGTTGCGAGACCCTCGGCAATGGCGCTCAACGCCTGCTCCCAGGTAGCAGCAACGAATCGGTCACCCTGCTTGACCAAGGGTGTTGTTAGCCGTTGGAACTTGAGGCCATCGTACGCGTAACGAGTCTTGTCGCTAATCCATTCCTCGTTAACATCGTCATTGGTCTTGGGCTGTATCCGCATAACTTGGACACCACGCGAGTCTACACGAATGTTGGAGCCAACGGCGTCCATAACATCAATACTCTCGGTGCTCTTTAGTTCCCAAGGACGTGCATGGTAGGCGTAAGGCTTGCTAGTGAGGGCACCGACAGGGCAAAGGTCGACAATATTTCCAGAGAGTTCAGAATCCATGGTCTTCTCGACATAGGTACCGATCTGCATGTCATTTCCACGGCCGGTTGTACCAAGCTCCTCAACACCAGCGACTTCATTGGCGAAACGGACACAACGTGTACACTGAATACACCGGTTCATGGAGGTCTTGACAAGAGGACCGAGATCCTTGTTTTCGACGGCACGCTTGCCGGTGATTTCATGAAAACGAGTGCGATCAGAGCCGTAGCGCATGGACTGGTCCTGAAGATCGCACTCTCCACCTTGGTCACAAATAGGGCAGTCTAGAGGATGGTTGGCGAGGAGGAACTCCATGACACCCTCTCTAAATTCTGGTCAGGGTTTTTGGCAACAAAAACCGAAAACGGACGTGCTCACCGTGCTTCGTGCACGAGAGGAGTGTTTGTGAAAACCTTCGCGCCGGGCATTGCGGGCATAGCACTATGAACATCATTGGTTTGGGGAGCTGTAAGTGAGTAAAAAGGCCACGCACCATGATGCCACGGGTTTCGGCGACCTCTCGACTTCGACCAAACACATACGACAATTTCCAGCAATTGCTAGCCTGATTTCAACATCAGCCGGAGACGAGTTGGGTAGGGGAGGAAGGCGGACCTGTCGTGGTAACAGAATCTTTACGCGAGCTCAGTTGGCTCGTTCGTAGAAGGGGGTGGCGAATAACGTACCTTGGTATTGTCGCACCTGCAGCTTCACATGCCTGAATCAGAGCAGAACCTTGAAAAAAATGATATCAGAATGCGCACACTATGTAAGTGTAAGTTCTGACGCACCCTGGGGAACGGTCACCTCTTTTCCATCAACGGTCAAAGTAATGTCCGCATTTCGTGCTGAAGACGACGCGAGAGAGCGACGACCTAGCGAACCCGGTCAAAAACACGGTAGGGGGTACGGGTGCGAGTACGACACGTACCGGTGTTTGCGACCTTTCCGAGAATTCCCGTTGAGGAGGGTCGAGATACAGAAGAGACGATGCGCAGCATCTGCGCCTTTGCTGTTATGATATTGGATGGTGGTGGTAGAAGGCAAAGGCTGCAGAGCAGCGACGATGATGCTGGCGAATTTCGGGACCTACACTGTCGGTCACGCCCGCCCCTTGTCACCGTCCAACCACTGCTTCCTGATTTCACATTCCCACGTTTTCGGGCGGAGCCTCAAATACCTGATTATATACAAAACTCGAATTACAGTATTCTACTGACCGGCACGTCGTCGTTCGTCCACAGATATCTTCTGACAAAATTCCATCAACTGCCACACCTTTTTCCACCCATTGGAATTTCCCTTCATGCTCAATAGTTTCATGGCGGGGAACAAACAGTGGAGATATCGAGCCACATCAAACCAATCTGAAGTCCACTCGGGCTTTGTCAGGTCGCTGTCATAAACACACAACTCTTCAAGTTCATGTCGCAATGGCTTGAAACCGCAAGGGGGAATAGAATTTGGATCGACGATGACTGATACGTACTTGAGTTTTGGCAGCGATACTGCAAGGGCATGAAGGTCGGACAACGTCAAGGTAGCTCCTGAATCTGCAACAAAGATCGAGCTAGCTTGTTGAGGAGCTGACGAAATCAACTTGATGTCCAAGTGATTGTCTAGCAGGGGCTCAAAGGCACTGATACAATTGAACGGCCTGTCCTCCGGCGAGGGTTGCGAAGCAGCCAGAGCCATGCGTGTCGTTGGCCATCTTTTCGTCATTATGGTCCAGATTTCCCTCGAGCTTTTATCCCATACAGTTTGATTGCCGCATTCACCAAGAATGCACTCCGGTTTCTTTGCGTCTATCGCCTGGATAACCTCGAGGAAGATGTGTGGCTGGGCAGATAACACCACTCGCTTGACCATGCTCAGGACACCTTCTGACGGAGCTGGGTCCATCGTGTCACTGACTTTTGCCTTCCAACCCCACCAAGATATCGCAAGCCAGAGCTCCTCAAGACCAGGAAATGCCGCTAAACCCCTTAGGCCGTCGATTCCATCTAGACACACTGGGCATCGCAATTTTAGCTCGCGGAGATGTCGGAATTGAAGGATATCCTTGAAAGTTCGAGAGGCGACAAGCTTCGCGGGATGGTCAAGGGCGAGTATTTCAAGGCCAGAGGCCACGTCGGCAAGAAGTCGCAGAAAGATATCAAACGTTTCTCCATTCTCCTTCTTGCCCTTACTCCACTTATCCCACTTGGCTGTGGTTACAACTTTCAATGACGGAGAGAGGAGGAGTGGTGCATAGTGGATGAGAGGACTGAGAGAAGTAACATGCAGGGATCGTAAATTTGGAAAAAATGCAAGACTTCCCAACTTCTTTTGCAGCAACATGAGTGTCGAGGGCGAGACCGCGGTTCTATCGTCCTTCGTTTCTTTGTTCACTTCGAATGCCCGCACGCTCGCAGCGCAAGCCCGGAATCGATCCCAGGCAGCAGACTCAAATGGTCCAGTGAAAATCTGTTTAAATTATCATTTGGAATCAGTTCCAAGTACACATGAGGATCCACATACATATGATCCTTCGTATGTCTTCAATACATCCTTGAACCCCTCCTTGAGCAATGGAGATAAAGCCGAGATCGTACCCCACTTCTCTCCATCAATGCCATCACCGCTCCCTTTGACGTCTGCCATCGTTTTAACTGACGAGTCTGATTGAACATTGGAGTCCGGATTAACACAAGTGCTATCAGATGAAGTAGTAGGTTGGCTGGTTGGCTGGGACATGGTACGACCGAGGTGGAAGAGGACAAGGCCCGGGTTGGACCTGAAAACGTAAATAGATCATCTTGGGAACGCGGTCATCACCGCCGACCAGATTTGAAACAACCACTTCCGTGCCTCCGACAGTAAATCAGCCAATCGCCATTTCATTCGAACTCACCATTTGCAAGATATGCTTTCTGCGTGAGTATCTTGACCTCCGCTTGCTGTAGCTTGGGCATTCATCCAACTCCGTCTCTGGAGACTTCGTTAATTGTCCCCAAGCATTCCAGACTGAAAAGGTATGTTTGGTTCCCAAAGCTTGAGTAAATTACAAAACTAGTACCCCCTCATCACACTAATTTTTACTACCAGCTCGTGTAGCCTGACACGCCTTCACGATCCGAAATATTGCATCCCATACTTGATGATTCTCTTCCGCAACGAGCGTCTGCAAGCGGGGAAATACTCTATCCAGGAACCGAGCAATGTTTATGAAAGACGAGAGGTCGCTTATGTCGGCTTCCGACTTTTCAAACATAGTGTGTTTGGAGGTACGGGAAGCCGGATTTGGGCCTTCAGTTTTCTTCAGGATGGATAAAATCTTCAGGGGATGGTGAGGCGGGACATCGTCAGAAATGCTATCGGGAGGCCAGCCATTAATTGGGAGTGCGACGTCTTCCAACAAGGGAGCAGAACGTGCAAGAACGGCGAGTTCGGTTAACATGACGTCGAGCGTCGAACAGAAATGCAATGAAGTGAGGTTGGAAAATTTATTGAAGTAGTTCAAATGGGCGGCACGGATAGAGAGGTTATAGCTCCCGTGAATGTGGAACCGTTGGATGACTTGAAGGTTGTATATACCTTCCAGACTGTAGTCGATATGATGCCCCATGGTCATACTGATGGCTCGTAGCGTCCAATGCCCGAGCTGCAGGCAGCTTCGAGGAGCAGGTCGAGGTCTGCCATAGTAGTCATACGTGAGAGGCGGAGGAAACGGAGGTGGCGTGTCTGTGACTATTAGCGCCAGGCTGACGAGTGGTGAGGTACGTGAAATGGCCAAGAAGTCAGTGATGAGTTTGAACGGCGCAGTGAGATTTAGCTCCTGGAGCGACTCGAAACGGAAGGGTGGTGAACCTCCAAAACCATTACTTCCGTAATAATTGCCTTGGCAGTCCAACGACAGACTTTCTAACGCTCCAAGGTGCCGTAAGGGACAGAGAGGATTGAGTGTATCAATGCCAACCAACTGTGCGAGCTTCAATACGCGAAGCGTGCCCATGCTGCAGACTAATTGAAGCCATGACACAGGAAGTCTGCGGTAATTGTCAATGATGAGGGTAGTGATATTCCGTGACCTGGTAATGAGGTCGGCAATAAACTCCTCAATAACAAGTTTCATATAAACTTGATCCGGCGAAGGGTTGGCGGAAGGATCAGATAAATCGATAGGAACATGTGGCTTGAAATTCACATATTCAAGCGAAGGTGAAGCCAGGAGAGGGAGGAAATCAAGAACGGACACTTCGTGGGCTTCCATCTTTAAGTGGCGAAGTGCTGGGAAGAGCGGCTCGCCTTTGAGTCCCCGCGCAATCCAGAGAAAGGTTGTCTTTAGAATTGCTGGGGAATCGTGCGAGTCCGTGATCGCGAACTTGTCGACTGCACGCGCACGCTCGATGAATTGTTGCCAACTTTGGGGATCGGGACATCCGAACAGACCCTGAAGGTGGAACAGCCGTCAGTGCAGTCCTCCTGACCTGTGCCATTATATATTCATACACAATATTTATCAGACTCTTTGAAATTGTCCAACGCCTTCAAGAGAGAAATCAGGGATGAAATCGATGAAACCTCATGAGCATGGGTTGGTTCAACCATGTCGAAGGGACGAGGAAGGGCGAAGACGAAACTCAGGGCACGCGTTCGTGGCCTTTAATCTGCTGTTTTGTATGAAGGGTGATCAGATATTACACATGTAACAAGGCTTCACTTGCTGCGGACGGTCAGATGAACATGTTCTTTCGCTAAATGAAGTCCCCCAATTCTCGCTTCTGCTGCGGACATGCCACAGTGGAGGTGAGGCGGGGACGAAAAGGGTGTCTAGCTATCTGCTTGGGCCGTTTTTAACATCTGATCCACCATGAGGTTCGGTAATTACCGCTTCAAGCTCAACGAGAACATGTGATAGTACCTGAAAATAAAGTTTGAAACTAAAATCGTAGCTGGAGAATGAGATCTGGAAGTAGAAGTGGTCGTCGTGAGTGGCCGCTAAGAGGTGCCTCGAAGCAATTCAAAGCGTTGGCGTCGAGTGTTTCGCACCCAAAGCTTCACGCCAACAGCCCCACACATGTAACACCTCCTGTAGTACCACTCCTACACTGTGATCAGCTCAGTAAGGATAGGGAGCATTCTTACGCAACAGACATTCACATCTTAACCTAATCCGCGCATGAACAAAGCCCGAACAAATTACAGAGCTAGTGTCGACAAACAAACAAATTAGACGAATTAGACAATTTCAAACTGTTCTTGCATTGGTTTCCTCTTTTTATCGTCAGCACAAGAATCCTGACATAACTTCACCATTTGCCAGACCATGTTCCATCTCATTTCATCTACCGTCGCGCCAAAGTGTTGAAGGTTAGGGAAGAGAGCATTCAGATGTCGAGCGACCTTCATGAGCTGAGGCCAGTTATCGTCATAGTGGACTCCTGAAGCTCCGCAATGTGACGTCCAATCTTCGTTGGTGGTCTGACCAAGAATAGACAACGACGCGAGGGGGTGAAATATAACCTGCATCCCGTCAGTCGAAAAGCTTTCGTCAATATCGAGGGCGAGGGAGGCTTTGATAAGGAAGGGTGCAGAGCAGGCAATGCTCTGTAGGAGGGAAAAGGAGACAGAGAAGTCCGCCTGGAGATAGAGCGACTGCATACAACGCCAAAGGGTTGAGGAAATATCGAATGTTTGCTGGATGCCCTCGATAGGTCCGCCCGTCATGTAAAATTTCTCAAGAACGCGGAGGGAAGTGATGTGTATAAGATCGCAGGTCAGAGGAGACGATGAGATAGTTGTAATCTCCTTCAGCGATAGGGCCCAGCGAGAGGATATATGAGAGAGGAAGTCAGCATCATGATCAGGTTGATCACCTTCTGCTTCTTCCTCGCTCAAAGGAGGCCCCTTTTTAACCTTTTTTCCTTTTTTGGGCTTGCACACTTTGTTTGCGGATAAGGCGTTGCTCGAGGCGATCCCGCGGGTACAACTAAAATGAAACGCCTGGAGGGACTCGGATCCAATGGCGAGGACGAGGTCCATCATAAGATCGAATGCCCCGGTGATATTTAATCGCTTCAGTGATGGAAGGAAAGAATCCCGGGGCGCCAGCTGCCTGACCGTTCATAGCTTGGGGAACAAGGACTGAGTAGCAAATTTTCAAGGTTTGCTAGCGATCCTAGCAATCGAAGATCCTCGAAGCTCTCCACAATGATGGAGGTCAGCTCAAGGACTCGCAGATGACGAAGGCGGGTGATATTATCCAATCGTAAACCAGGAGCATTTTTGATCGTCAACGATTGTAGGTTGGACGCGAAAGTGACAAGGTCACCGAGGAACACATGGATTGCGAGTCGAGTAGAAGTGCCTATTGAGCCCAACCCCGTAGCCCCGTTTGGTGTGGGGTCGACCTCAAGGGCGACTTTCTCGAGGAGAGGGGAGACGAGGAGCGAGATGTAATGGGTAGATAGGTCAACGTGTTTGATGTGGATATCGCGGAGGTTGGGGAAGAGAAAGTCCCCCTTGAACTGCTGTGCAAGGCGAACGAAAACAGAAGGGGAGATCCGCGCGATGTTTCGCTTTTCCTCCATGTTGAGTTGGAGGCATTTTACCGAATGCGCAGCCTTGAGAAGTGGCTTCCACTTCTCGGTTGCGGGATGCTCAGCGATCGCCTGAAATGACCCGTAAGCAATTTGTGGCGTTAAAACGTAGTAAGCACTCACATATTCACCATCGTGTTTCGCAAGAAACTTCGTCTTCCCGAACAAAGCCACAAGGGAGCACAGCTGTTTTAACTCGTCTCCATTACCTTTTTCAGGGGCATCATTGGATTTGAGTGGCTCTTGCGCAATGGGAGAGCTTGAGTGCATGTTGGTCTCGAAGGAAATTTCGGAGTTGGAGTGCTCTGCCATTGAGAGGAAACTTCAAAGGGTGGATGAACGCTTTATCTAACCTGTGAATGGGTCACTCTCGTACCATAAGTAGCCTCACAAATGTATGTGACGTGTAGAACGCACGTTTATCCTCCCACATTCTTCCTCCAGTTATGGCGCACAGTGCTGCTGCAGTTTATACAGATCGGTAGAGATACAACCGTCTTCACTGCCTCTGCCAATTCCACTATCAAAGACTTCAAGGGCTCCGTTAAAGGGGTGCTTGAGAAGAGTATGCGCCTAACCGACGACTTATTCCATCCCGCATCCAAAGACATCGGCAACGACGTTCTAATCGTGGGTAATCAATCCTTATATTTAACTCGGTGAATGTACCTACGCTTTACCGCAGTTTTGGCTCCCACTCCCGACGATTGCATTCTTGCTAGCCTATGCCTCAACCAGAACGATTACGTCCTGGCCGTCGTGCCCTCAGCCCCAACGCAAACGAGTCCTGGTTCTCATGTTTCTACCCACACCATTCTCTTTGACATCAAACCCTATCTCGATGACTCCGTAACGACAATTCGTCAGGACTCGAAGGAAGATTAAGAGAATGCGGAAACGGCACAAAAAAGCGGGAGAAGGTTTCCAGCGTCTATGGAGCACCTGCAGAATACGGAGCTAGTGTGGAAGCAAAAGCTTGAAGCAACAGAGAGGTATTGAAGACCGGGTTACAAACGGGCTATGCGAACACGCCAGCTTCCGTCTGAGTTTGGGCTTCGACTAGATAGGGTAGGGAGTTAGATGAAAGTGTTATGGGTAGAAAAAGAGATTTTTGAATAGATCTGTTATGAAAACAGCAAGAACTAAAAGGGGGGGGAAAAAGACTGTTATTCACTGAGTAGGCAAGTCGATACAACACAGTATCGACACGAAAGGCATCTACGGATTGTGCACAGCATACGAACAAGATCCGTTATACCCCTCACTGTCCGCAGAAGCGAAGCCCAGTCAGAAAACCAAAGAAAATGAAGGAAGTGGAGAGACAGATCGAGTGGGGCCAAGGAACGAATCCAAAACTATAAAATCTATGCAATTAATACGTTCGATATCTTCGGCTCGAAGACCTCGCACATATCATTGTCACTTCAGGTCCCTCACCACCGCTGTGCATCATTCGAAAGAAAGACTCCTCCGATTCTCGTGGTTCACAACCCTCCTTCGATATGACTGTATTGTCCGAAATATGACGTCCCACTCATCCGCATCACACTTTGCGGTCAGTGACTGCAGCGAGGGGAACAGTGCACTCAGATAATGAGCAACTGTCATCAATGGTGATACCCAGGCATTTAGATCAATGTCGTGCATTGGCTCCGGGCTCTCTGCGGGAGCGTCCTGTCGCTGCAAGGGGGGAGGAGCGAGAACGTGCAGGTTCTCCAAGCCATGGTGGGGAGGAACTTGGGTTGATTCTATGGGGTCGGGAAGCCAGCTTCTTTTAGCGTGCGGCAGCCGGAGTGAAAGGTTCCGTAGTGAAGGTGAGGATTGCATAATCTTCTGAAGCTGAGAGAAGTCGATTTCTACTGACGATGGGAGTTCGAGCGAGACAAGGTGCGGCCAAACAGTTCTCTCGAACAATTGTGCTAAAGACATCACAAAGCAGTCCTGAACGCAAAGTGACTCGAGGTCCGTGGCTTGTTTCAGTGATCCCAGGTCCCAAACTGGCAGGGATCCGATACCAACCAGAGTGACACGCTTCAAGAGTCCTATATTCCGTAGATAGCTAAGGGACATCTGGGATCTTGGGCAAGGGGTCGGTGGGGTCGAAATGGAAATGGATAGGACTTCCAAGGCCGTCGAGCACAGCGCAGTCATCACGCCAGAGACCAGCCAAAAAGGGCCGGAAATATCCAGGCCAGACACGGAGGGAAGAATGGTAGTGATAGACTCTGTGTCGTTAGATTCTGGAAGATGAGGCTCCGCACATGACTGGCCGCCGGCAACTGGCTCTTTGACTCTCATCGACAGAACCTCCAGCGATGGCAAAGATTCCAAACATTGGAGACACGAGTCGAGGTCGCTTTGCGTGACGAGCAGGAAGCATTGGAGCTTCAAGACACGAAGCTCACGGAAGCTCCTGATGGACTGCAACAGCGACACCGGCATATCTGACATGTTCTTCTCAATGCAAAGGCTTCTTGTCCTTGGGGAATAGAGAGCGAGTTGGGCGATGCAAGCGAGCACAGACTCTTTGACGTCATCATGTTTGGGATCGTCTAGGGCTTCTTTAGAGTCGATTCTAATGCGCTCGATAGCAGGAGATGCCAAGAACGCAAAATAATCGAGAGTGAGACGGAAATCTTCGATCTGCAGGTGGCGGAGGGAAGGAAACAAGGGTTCGCCTTTTAGCATACGCTCAAGGTGGATGAAGGTCGACTGGTTAATGGGTTGGGATTGCAACTCCGAGTCCGCGGTAAATGTTTCCACAGCCTGGGCCTTTGCCAGAAAGCACTGCCAACTCTCGGGATTGGGACCACCGATAAAGCTCTGGTGAGGAATGGTGTAATGTCATTGCATATTCGACAGTCGGCGAAGAACGTAGCACTTTACCCAGCGACCATCCTTGAAGTATTTGAGGTTGTTTAGAGTCTCAAAAAGTGCAACCAAGCGGGTGGAGCTCATCGATGAGTGGGCAGTCGGGTCTACGGTTTCGACGATATCGGCCATTGCTGATATACAGTATTCGGTCGTAGGTATCGGGGATTTGGTAGAGAGTGATGATGACAGGATTCTGGAAGAGCATCCTTATTGATCAGTCAATTTATAGCACAAGGGCAGACTACAGCTTGAGATCCGTAACATTCTTTACTGCGGAGAGACAACGTGGTGAGGTTCTGAAAATGGAAGTCCATCGAAGCCTTTTAACTTCGACCGCTATGGTGCACCTCTCGATTTCGAAATCTTGTTCAAACATCCGTCATAATTGGGCTGTTCTATATTTTATTCAGGTACCATGGGGGATAAACCGGTGAACAACATGGCGAGGATGGATTAGAAAACGCAGACAATTGTTCCCTCGTTCGCTGGTGCCGGCTATCGGTTCGCACGCCGGACAGCTGGACGGAATTCCGCAAGATGAGCCAAGGGTGCGAAGACATCGGGAGGGCGTGAAATCCGAAACTTCGTAAATAATAGGAATGCGTGGATACAGTAAGACGGAGGTTAGATCCCTTCAATATTCCACTTTGAAAGACGTCATATGACAACGGGACTGTGTAGAAATATAGCATATAATGGGAGCGAAATACGAAGGAATGAGAAATGAGGAGTGGGGCTGAGCTGGAGGCAGCACGGTTAAGAGGGAAATCGGGTGCTAACCTATTGTAGCCTGTCGTAATGAAGAGTTCGCAGAACGCCGTCGTGGCCATGGCGTCTGCTGACTCGACGAGTGGGATCTCTGAGCGCATAGCAGGCGGCGGGTTGTGTTACGTCGAAGATGATTGGAATCATGTAGAGTTTCACGACCAGCCGGCGTCCGACCTCCACAGCGCATTGCAGAACTGGGACTACAATAGGAAAGAGGAATGATCATGCTCATCGGGAGGAAGGTGACCGGTGACTTCTGAGAGGGGGCGTGTTCAGCTTGTCGGAAGCGCGGAGACTCAGGGAAGGATTCAAGAAAGTGGTAGAAATAGGTTGCATAGTCCATAGCAAAGGATTACTATTTCTTGCCTTTAGCTTTCCCGCTACTCTTCCCGAATGACTTTCCTTCGAACCCAGGCCGCGACTTTCCTTTCTTCTTCTCCTTTCTCCGCTCGTTCCTCGCAGCAATGTTATCCGCGCGTTTTTTCTGTTTCGCAGCCATAGAAGCGGCAACCTGCTCCTTCCGTTCATCCCTACCCCCTAAATCAGCATACTGACGATTCAAAAAAAAGAGGTGGAAGTACCAGGCCTTCTTACTCTTAACCTTTGCCTTCTCTTTCCTCTTCGCGGCCTTCCTCAGCCTCGCCTCATCATCCCGAATCTTTACACCCTCCAACCTCGCCTCTGCTTTATCCCACTTCTCTTTCTCCTCAATCGCTTTGCGTTTTTCTTCCGGCATCGCTGCGAGTTTTTCTTTCCGCGCTGCCAGCTGTTCGAGTGCTTGCTGGGGATCAGAAGTAGTTTTTAGTTTCTCAGACTTTTTGGATGAAGATTGGCCAGCGATGTTGCCGAAAGTGACAGTCGCGAGTTTAGATTGAGGCCCAGTTTGTTGGGAGAGAGGTTTTGTGTGGTCCGGTACGAGGAGTTGTGTCTGCAATTAATATCGTGGTTGGCTCAGGTGCCGTTGATGATAAAACTTGATATCTTGCCTTGGTAGCGTTCCCCTTCTGTCTTTCCTCCCTCTTGTCCTCACCCTTCTTGCCCTTCATCTCCTCCTCGCGCTTAATCTTCTCCTTCGTTTCTTTTCTTCTTCGTTCCCGCATAGCCGCACGTTGTCTCCTTCGTTCTTCCAACAGCGCATCCCGATCCCCAGCCTCCCCCGACGCAGAAGCAGGTCGCCCTTTATTCCGGAGCTGGGCCATCCTGTCGTGCAGCTTCTTGCGTAGTGCTGCAATTCCTCCCGATTCCGGCATGGGCACAAGTTCCTCTCCCTGTTCTTCATCATCCTCGCTTTTGTCAGCGCTTAGATCGACGTCGACGTGCATAGTCATGTCGGCCTCAGAGCCATCGTCGTCAGAGTGGACTTCGGAAAGCTTCCTCTTCTTGTTCCCCTTCGCCTTAATTTCCCCCTGGTGTTGCTGGGCCTCATTTTGGATGTCAATGACCGATTTGTTGTTTGTCGGGTCGAGCTGCGAGCTGCGTTAAGTACGGAAGATGCAAGGAAATGATGTCGCACTCACTTTTGCCTTTTTGGCTTTCTTGGAGGCCTCCTTGATGGCCTGTTTGTCCTCCTTTTTTTTCTTTTTGTGCTTCTGGTACTTGGACGCAATCTATACCAAACGCTCGTAGGAAACAACAACAAATTGACAAGACTTGGATGCGCACCTGCTCCTCGCTCTCTTCCGGCACTAGATAGTATTTCGCAGGTATCAGCTTCAGTAGTGACTCGAATGTGTCATTATGCCGTTCTAATGATGCTCTGAGGGTTGCAACTGGTGTGGGCATTGTAGCGGAGAAGAAGAGAGGGGATAAAAGTTAGGGTTAGGGTTCTGAGATCAGCTAAAGGACTGATGGTTTGTAATTAGCCTAATCATCTCCTCTACAATGACGTTCCAGCAGCCTCGCAAGTTCATCCTCACAAAGGACCAGCTAGAATGGTTTCAGACTTCAGAAACTCACAAAAAGATTATATCGTATATCGAAACTCTCAATAACGCGGTTGTAGGCGTTAAGCTAACGGATCCATGTGAGGAGTCAGAGGTACGCTAACGGTTTCGCTCAGAGCACAGACGAAGTTATCTGATTGTCATTCGCTGGCAACAGGGAGTGAAAGCTATTCTCAGCGTACTGGATAAGATAGAACAGATATGCAGGGAAACACCACCCGTAAACAACGCCGCTTCGCGATTTGGCAACCCAGCTTTCCGGACTTTCTATGACAAGGTTCATGAGGTGCGGCCATGATCACACAGCTGACGTTCCAGGTGCTAATGATGATGTGCAAGAATGCAGGTGTCCCCTCAGCTACATGAGACACTTCCAAACCTGCCGAAGGAAAGTATCCCTGAGGTATCAGTTTACTTTAACGAGGCTTGGGGCAACCGAGCCCGAATTGATTATGGGAGTGGCATGGAGCTGAATTTCCTATGTTGGATGTGAGTAAGCGGAGGCGCATCATGTGTAAAAACTGAAAAGCGAACCCGATGGCAGGTATTGTCTTGAGCAACTCGGTGTTGTCAAGCCAGAAGATCACAGAGCGCTCGTTATCTGCGTCTTCTGGAGGTTCGTGTAGCCGATCGTTTGCGTTGATCATTGGTTGACCGTATCTTCCCTAGGTATTTGAATGTGATGCGTGTCCTCCAGTCAACGTATTGGTTGGAACCCGCAGGCTCGCACGGCGTATGGGGCCTTGACGATTATCATTTCTTGCCTTTCTTGTGGGGCGCTGCCCAACTTCGTGGTCTGTTTCATCCGGCCATGTATTGTCCGTATTCTGGCATTGATACCGAACCCACAGGTCACAAATACATTCGGCCGAAGTCCATCCATGACCCAGAGGTCGTTGAAGAATACTCCAAACACTACATCTATTTCTCTTGCATCGCCTTCATCAACTCAGTAAGCCCCTATTTCGCACCGCACTACCCTCCTCTCACTACAGGACTCGCTTCTCACAGATCAAAACCGCGTCCCTCCGCTGGCACTCCCCTATGCTCGACGACATCTCCGCCGTCAAAACTTGGGACAAAGTCAATTCAGGAATGATAAAAATGTACCTCGCAGAAGTCCTAGGCAAACTCCCCGTTGTCCAACACTTCCTCTTTGGCTCCCTTCTTCCCTACGATGGACCTGCACCACCCGCCGCAAATGACTCACATCAAGACGACCCACACCGTGGTCACGCGCATACTCTTAAGGATTTGGGTGGTCCAGGGCAGAGGGAGGTTGGGTGGGGAGATTGTTGTGGAATTCCTGTGCCTTCAGCGTTCGCTGCTGCAAGGGCAGATCAAAAGGGCCAACTGAAAACGCCTGGTGCTGGGCTTGGTGGGCCAGGGATTAGGCCTGTTCCGTTTGATTGAATGACAAGTGTATGTAAATACGTCAATGATATAAAACAAGATTTTAGAGTGACGTTGTTACATGCCTTGAGCCCTTGGTTTCCGACATCTGCCTACCCCTGCTATATCGATATGGAGTATAACAACAGAGTGAAGGCAGGGGGCGGCGAATGGAACTAATTTGACAACCACCCTCGTGAGCCCGAGCAGCGGCTAGGGCGAAGGTGACTTGTATGGGGTTATTGTGGTGTTCAAGTCTGATGGGGTGCCTTGTGAAATACTGGAAGGTACTGATATGGAATACAGTTTGGTTTCACCGAATTACCTTGTATATTTTGGTCACCTCTGAGCATCTGACATGATTCTGGGATTGTTTTCTGGTACATTCGGTTTTGATTTGGCACTCTCCTCCCATTGACCGTGGTTTGCAGGTTACACAATGGTAAACAACACCAAATACATACGCAGAATATTAAACGCTACCCCGCGGACGGTACCGAGCGCATGACTCTCGCATGACCTTGCCCAGATCCTCAATTCATGGCCTGTTTCGACATCGAAAGGAAACAGTGCCTCTTATGTGGGTCTGCTCAGACCACGAAGTTCAACTTCAGCTCAAACTTATCTCCAGAGGATGAGGTTTGCCGGTTATACCACGAACTTCGTGACCTTGAAATCGTCTCGGATGTCATCCCTGTTCAACGAATATATATTCTCAGGAGGTTCAACGCTTCGCGCGCGCTGACAGCAAACCTTCCTTATGAACTCCTCTATGCCATCTTCGAACATGCATGTTTGTTGAGCAGACTGGATTCCAACGACGAGTCAAATAACGGTGAACAGCGCGGCAGTGACCACTTTCAAGTGGTCCTTGTCGGTATGTCGTCCCGCTGGAGGGCGATGGTACTCTCTAGTCCACTTCTCTGGACCCGTCTTTCCTTGCACTTCTGCGAGCACGGTGGTAGGCAATTGGCGGATCGTCCCTCATTTGGTGATCACTATACAGGAGTCCTGTACCATGGATATGTATCACCAGAAGATAACCCGGCCATATCTATTCCAATCTATCCATAAGACATCCAGGGTGGACCAAAAACGAAAAGAAGAGTTCGGAAGCGAAGGGAACCGAACAAGTCAGGGTCTGATTTGATGAGATAGCGGACGGTAGCGGCCTGGCACTCGGAGCACTACACTACCTTCACCGGCCTCGGCCAATTCCCTGGCTAGCGCATGGGTAGTCGGTCTATCGATATGCGCCTAGCCTGCTGGGGATCGAGTTTCAGGCAGTTAGTCTACATGTATATTAACATGTATTCCAATTTTGAATACAACAATGCCTGGAGGGGCTGTTTTTTTCCGATCTCTAGATGTCGAATATTTTACGGAATTTTGTTGTGGATATTCGGGCTCCTCGCGGTGGGCTGATTTGAGGTATATCCCAAGTTAGCCTTCCGCCATACTGCATCAGATCGCACCGGGCAACTCGAGGACTGATCTTTCTGTGCATGCATAGATATAAAGCCAGCCCAAAATAGTTGTTTTCTGACTCATATTCCTCTCATTGGGCTCAGTGGTACCGTATACTATGACTACGCCTTTGTTATCTATTAGAAAATGATGCCTGAATTTTATGAAGCCTGCCCACTCAGTAATAGTGGACTTGTTATTTTCACATAATTATTTTTTTTTAGTTTATAATGACTCGAACTATCAACTGGCAGTTACATGAAGGGGTAATGTGGGGGGTCCAGGATATTCAACTTATACAGGCCATTCAGGGGTTGGTGCAGGAAAGCGGCGGTTCAGCGCCATGCTTACCGACCGCCGGAGCAAACCACGGTCCCGTTGCCAGCCGTCATGTCTCCTGCGCTTGTTCGGATCCCTTCGCTTCCGAACTTTTCTTTTCTATTCTGGTATACAGTCACCTCTCTCTTAACCCATAGCCCTCGGTGGAAGGGTCGAGCTATGGGTTATGACAGAGTATGGGTTATCAAAGAGGTCGGTTTAGGGGGAGGTGACTGTATACCCAGGATATGGTTCCCGGAATATCGTGAGATATCTTTTACAAGTTGGGCGTGCAGTCAATCGGTGCCCTTGAGCGCTTCGCACCTTTGCTTCGAACCACTACCATGGCCAGCGGAATTCTGTCGGGCGCTCATGACTTTGTGGTCAACAGCCCGCAACTGATCGACATACGAGTCGATGAGAAGAAAGGTGCTGGTGGATTACACCCATTACCGTAGTGTCTCTCTGTTGACGTGCGAATAAGGCAAAGGTCTGAAATTGCTTCTCAAGGAATCCATGTCGGGTGCTTTTTACGATTCCTCCGCTCGCGACCCACCACCTAGATGTCACCCCGGTACTCGCGAGAACTTTATTAGCAAAATCACTGGCTGGGGACTCGGCAACTCTCACCATACTCAACGTATTCTCTGGATGTATGGGCCTGCTGGATCTGGAAAATCAGCTGTTGCCCAGTCTTGTGCGGAACGCCTGGCCGAGCAGGACAAACTAGGAGCCTCGTTCTTCTTTTCCCGTCCCAATGAAAGCCACGACTCGAACAAGCTATTCACCTCACTTTCCTACCAAATTGCCACCAGGTTCTCAGCGTATGCCGACATCCTTGACCGAGATATATTCAACGACCCGACTCTCCTCAACAGATCAAGAGCACAGCAGTTTCGGGAATTCTTTGTCAAACCATTGCAAGAACTTGCAGCACAAGGAGAAGGGTTAGAGGAGAGGGTGATCATCGTCGATGGCCTCGATGAATGCGAGGGCATTGAAGCCCAACGCAATATAATCGAAGTAATCGCCAAGTCTGTTCAAAGTAGAACGACACCCTTTCGCTGGGCTTTCTTCAGTCGTCCCGAGACCCACATTGTAGCGTCCTTCAAATCGAATCGCGTACTCCCATTATCCATTCACATCGAACTCCCGGTATCTCGGGAGATCGATCACGAGATCTTTTGCTACCTAACGGACGAGTTCAAGAAGATACGAGAGGAGAATGGACTGCCAGTATCCTGGGCGTCTGAGCGAGACATCGATATCCTGGTCAGGCTCTGTGCTGGCCTGTTCATCTATGCGGCAACAATCCTTCGTTTTATTCGCGATCCCAATTCACTTGGTCCGGATGATCAGCTGCGCGCTGTCCTTGCACTTGCCGCATCCACCAAAGGAAGGACGAGTTCGGGAAATCCTTTAGCAGAGCTCGACCTATTTTATACACTCATTATGCAACGCGTCCCCTCGAAGGTCCTTCCAGTGGTCCTGAAAGTCTTGCTGCTCAAGAGTCTCAGTGTTAGAGCGCGGGCTAGTTGGTATGCTAATGCCCTTGGTTTCACTGAGCCACAGGTTCGGAATGCCTTTGGCTTTCTCCACTCTGTGCTAGAATTGGAACCCGGTAATTCGGACATCAGGTTCTATCACGCATCATTCCTGGACTTCATACAAGATCCAGAGCGGTCAAAGCAATTCTGTGTTTTCATCGCTTACCTGGAGGACGCTCGACGGGAACTGCTGGAGCACTTGAACGAAGTGCATTCTCAGAGTATGGGTATGTGTTGACATCGGCGTACTAGGAATTGACCCTATCTAACAATCCTTCCTGGCTTTCCAGAAGGTCCACTTCACCTGAGCTTTACATGGCCCCTTTGTGGGATCAAGAGAGTAAATGCATATAATAACATGCTTTTCTACTTGTTTCGGCTCTGGGAGTCCAAGTGCCCTTTGGAATCCTCGACAGCTGCGCTTCTGGCTGGCTTCCAGTTCCAAATGATTCCTCGCATGTCGCCCCAGGGATTATACCACTCGTTTGACTTTCAAAGGATGAGAGAACATGTGAGTTCAGATAGCTGTATATCTGCTGCCCACCCCACTGATGCTGCAGTCATAGATTCCCATTGAGTTTCGGAACAAGATTATCCGAGCAGGGAACAGTCTGTGGCTTAAGATGAACAAACCAGCATCTGCAAAGCTAGACACACTATACGTTCTTGGTCATGGGAAAAATAAAGCTGTTTGTTATTTTGACTTGAAACGTGATGGCTGGTGTTTTTCTTCATATCCTTCTCTTTTCAGATTCTTATTCAAAAACTAACTTTGTAACTGGATCTATTGATGCCATTCAGTATTGGTACATGATACCCTATTGAAATGCACATCATGTGTTGTGTACAGATGGGTTTTTCTGTGTGATTGTTCTCTGATATCAGGCATATGTTTGAGTTAGCACATAGTGGTAGCTTGGACAGTTGGGTTCCAGGCAGCGTACTAATCCCCAGCTAACTTGATGTGCTTGGATGGTTCTCAGAAGGAAACCTGATCTCAGTGTCTTCCATATGCATGTTGCTCTCTTTGACAGATCAAAGTACATGGAGGCTTGTGAAGACACTATGGAGGTTGACAGCTTGTCCTCACAAGATGTTATTCCATTTGGATTCTGGGAAATGCAGAGGGGCTCCAGGCATACACACAACCTAGTGCTGTTATGAAAATACATCAAAAGTTGAATATTATATTCACAATTATGTTTCCTTATCTTTTAGTTTCTATTTGTATTTGTAGTTTCCAGAATGTTATGACCTCTGATTGTTTGCCTTATTCCTTATATTTCAATCTCTAGTTTGGATAAAAATAGTTGACCTCATATGACTTTAATGGATTGATAAGCTTTGTTTCTATTTATAGAAAGAAGCATTCTAAGTTAAAGAAGTTTTCATTAGAAGTTCTTCTCATGATGTCTTGTTATAGTGAGGCCACTTCAGTCCATAAAGAGGCCTGATACATATCTGCAGATTGTATCAAAGGAGACTTCTCATGTACTAAAAGATGAGCTACCTTTAGGCACTGAACTTACACTGTAAGGTCAATGCATTCAAGATAACTTCAAAGTAGTTGCACAATAGGTCTATTTCCTCAATAGAACTCTTAAGCAACTTAGAGAGTGATAAAGATTATAAGAGTAACTTAAATCATATCACTTATAGTTGATAAAGACTTCTATTTGAGTCTCCACCTAACCAAGTAGAAATGATGCTTTCTACTTGTTAGCTGTTGATGGTTTATATACCTATGGACAGTGTATCTAAGTATATTTACTGTGAGACATCATAAGAAGTTCTCTAACTTAATCAGTCTTCTCCAGGTACTGAGGCTCAACTCAGAGATTGACTCAGAACTGGAAAGAAGTCTAATTCTACTATGAATAGTTAGAAAGACTTCTTTATGAAAAGTTCTTTATCAAAGAAGTCTTCTTTTCCAAGAATAAACAGAAAGCTTATCAATACATAAATGTCATACAACTTTAAGATTACATAATCATAGTCCAGCTATTGCTTGAAAGATATAGAATGAAACAAACAAACTGAAGATTAAAGCTTTCAAATAAAACACTGATAAATAAATCAAAAATCATAATTAGTAAATGCATAGTGAACATTTACTGAATTCATAACACAATCTCTCTTCTATATAAAATGTCCACATTTTATTTACTATTACAATTGAGATCCAGAGATAGAAGTGAAAGTAGAAGGGAAAACTATACAGTGCACATTTTTCTTTGTTGCTCATCATAATAGTAACTAGTGGTTGGGTTTTGTTCAGTATCTGTGTTTCTTTCTACTGGGAAGGGATAATTGAACTTGGGTTGTCCTAAGAAAATGTTTTGTTGTTCATGTTGCCCCAGAATTATGCCATTTCTTGTGAATGTTATGTTTCTTCTGATAGTGGTTATAGGCATGTGACTGACAGGCAAGGAGTGTTGAGAGGGAATGGTGGGTGTGTAGGAGTGATATTTGCACTTCCAGCTGTAATGCCTGTTTTGGTTACAGAATCAGCATACATACTTTGGGCATTGGTATGCCAGATGTCCTACCCTTTACATTTCCAGCATCTGCTTGTATATGCATGGCTGAGTGAAGGTGGGAGTAGGAGTGCCTGTTGGGGTGGTAGGGTGCATTCCAAGATCTTCTGTTTCCATGCTCTGATATTGTGAATCAGGTTCAGTCCTCATTCTAATCTTCAGACTATGTGGAAGAGCATTGGATAAAGAATGAGGTCAGGTTGGGTCTTATAGGGTAGGGGTTGAGTTTCTATCATCTCATCTTGGACAAATGGATCAGTATGGTGTGTGAAGTCAAAAGATTTCCCTAGAGGTCATTTGAGAGGGGGATCTTCTATGAGGTCAGCTGGATTGCTTTCCTCTGGGATGATGACAGTTAGTGAGTGAATTGGGGATATGACTGGATATGGTTCTTTGTTAATTTTCTTTAGGTCTTCTGGGGAGGCCTCTCAGAGGTATGAGTGAGCAAGTCTTGTCATTTGTTTTGCAAAGCAAACTCAATACTCATCTTGATGTTTGGAGGGAGTGTTGTATTCAGGATTCTGAATATGGAGGGTGGCATTTTGGAGGTCAAGCCATTGTTCATGGCTGGTGGCAGGTGGTTTGATCTTGGGAGATGGGATCAGAATGATCCATGGAGCTACTGGTCAATTTGGGGAGAGCAAATCAGAAGAGAGGAGGGTAGCTGGATCAATTTCAATATGGAGAGGGTTGCTCATAATGTTTGATATGAAGTATAGATCAGATTTCACTAGATGCCTATCAGATCTTGAACATAATTGTTTGTACATTTTTGTTTTCTTACTAATCTACTATTCTGTTATAGTTAGATCAGTAATTATTCAATCTTATCTAATCAACTACTTGGCTTGTAGCTAATCAGTAATATTCTACCAATGACATTCTCCATCTATGTTGTAGATTGTATCATTGTTGAAGTCAAATTCAAAATCAGCATCATAATTGTCTGATAAATAGGTGAGTCTGGCTGGAGATGAGTGAGCATATTGGTTGTCACAGGAAGACCTGGGTAGTACTGTGTGAGGGTCTCCTCTAGTGTGATGATAGGTGGTAGAATGGGAAAATTGTTGGAGTTTTCCAACACATGGGTCAATAGTGGAATTGGAGTACTTCTGAGAAGTTCTCCTTGTGGGGCAATAAGTGGGACTGAGGGTAAAGGTAACCCTGTTATATCCATTGGTGTGGGTAACCAACTTGGTTCCTGAGTTGTCACTTGGCTTGGTGGCAGTGTCAATGGAGGAGTTAGGAGGGGTCAGTAGACCCAATTTGGTGTTGGCATGTGAATCAGTGAGTGTGTTGGTAGTAATGATAGGGGTTCTATCCCCTCAGATGATAGCAGTGATCCAGTCATCTTCAAGCTGCTCCAGTTTTTCCAAGGCACTTGCAGGTAAGTCCCTTTGATCAATGCCTGAATATGGATTCCTGGAGCAAAACTTAGAAAAGTGTCCAGGGGCTGAACACTTGCAGTGGATGCAGAAGTACATTTTGCACTGTGTCTGGAAATGGCCCACTCAACTACATAGGTGGCAGGGTCAGTATCAGGGTTGTATATTTGGAATACTGCCAGTGGCAGTGCTGTGAGTTGGTCTATCAATCTTCAAAGTTGGCTTAGTTGGAGAACTGTTGTTGCTCTTAGCCAATTCTCCAGATTTGGTAGGTTCTGGCAAAGGAGTGGTAGGTGGTCAACATCTGAGTTCTCAGGGGCAGCTAGGACACAGTTTAAATCCATCTGGAGGTGGTTTACTGATTGCTGCAGGTTGTAGATAGAATTCAGGTTCAATGGTCCTGATCTTCCAGATGATGTTGCTAATATAGGGACCTGCAGGGAGACTGTATGCCAGTTCATGAAGTTCAGTGTCCAGTTTCTTGGATTGTGCAATATAATTGCTTTGCATAGAAGTGAACTCATCAAGTGCAGACCCAAGGGTGTGCAGCTTGCTAATGAGTTTAGGATTCCAGCTGTAACCAGACATAAAGTTGCTGGCTGTTCCCTCATGTAGAAAGACACATTGTAAGGTGGCATCTTCACTATTGGGTACTTCAGCTTGGCTTGGTTGAGATTACAGTGAAGCTTGGTGGCTTAGGAGAATCTTTCCCTTTGCATTGGGCTTCAGAGAGGGAGGATTTGAGGTAGTAGAGACAGTGTTTTCATTGTTTTTTTTTTTTTTTTTTTTTTTTTTTTCTTTTTAAATCCAAGTTTATTGTAATAGGCTAGCTACTACAAACGGGTGCACAGTAGCAGTCCCAATACCGAAACTAGAGATAGAGAAAAAGAAGGGAAAAAGAAAGGAAAAGGAAAAGGGGTAGATGAAGAGCAGGTAGCTGGCAACGGTATATATAGGAGAGTAAGAGAGATTACTAACTTAATCAAAAGTAAGAAATTTTCGAAAGTGAATACAGGTAGTGAGCGGAGAAGCTAGCTACAAGATAAGGGAAAAAGGGGGAGGAAATCCTTCAGTGAATGTTGGGAACTCCATTTAAAGCAAGTTGCTCTCTTCGGGTGAGGCGGCGGGTGGCGAACTCTTCCTGAGTAATGGGTCCTTGAATCTGGTCGGCGAATGAGAAGGCCGCCGGGTTACGCTCCAAGAAGTTGATGAGCCAGTAGAAGCCATTTCGGTCTCCAACTGGGTAATGGAAGCAGGGGCAGCCTTGGTTAAGGATGTGCTCGCGCATCTCAAGGACTTCTCCACAGGGGCAGGAAGTGATGTGGCGCCCAGGGAAGAAGCGCTGACAAAAGGTGCCTATGGGCACATGATTGGTGACGCAGTGGGTAAAGCAAGCACAGAGGTTGGGGTTTTTGCCCAGGGGAGATTGAAGCCAGGAACCACCATTGGCATATTTGGGTTGGAGGGGTTGAGGGGGGTCAGCTGCATTGACGACTGGAAGCCATGAATGTCCACGGTATTTAGGATCGTTCATTAGTGTTTTTCCAATGTTGAAGACATTTGGACATGTAGTGGTTTTGAACGAAGCCGAGGGATGTGCGGTATGGCTGGCGTCAGTTATTGGGGATGCACAGCGACTTGGCGAGGACATGAGCCTGATGGTGGATTGACCAATGGGCGGAAGAAGGGATAGACCAGAAATGGACATGGTTAAAGGGGGAAGAGGAGAGCCACTGCCAAAGTAAGGGAGTGATCGCTATAGAGTCTGGATGAGCACTATGAGGATTGTAGGAAAATAGTTTTTTAGCAGAAGAAATAGAGTCTGTGAAAACAACTATTGATGAAACATTATGAGACGAAGCAAGAGAGATAGAAGACGAGAGACCAAGACAGAGGGCATAGGATTCAGCATCAGAAGAGAGGGCTTCCCCACAGGGGTGAACAGAAGAAGAAAGAATGTCTGTAATTGAGGAATTAAACACGAGAAAAGAAGAGGTCGCAGAGAGGGAACTGTCTAGTGGTACAGAAGCGTCTGTCGCTACAACAAGAGAAACAGGAGAAGAAAATGAAAGATCTCGAGCATAAGAAGCATTAGAAAGGTGAATGGCCATAGCACCATCTTTCGATGGGTCAGGGCATTCGATGAATTTAATTTGCGTCTCAAACAAGTCCAGCAAGCGCTGACCAGGTTTGGCGCTGGGGTGGAGGCGCTGAAATTGGTCTGAAACCAGTTGGGCGTCAGACACAAAATCTAGCACTGTAGATCTAGTTTTAGTTGATCGCACAACAAGGGGATCAATGTCTTGAGTAAGACGCTTGAGAGGGTGAGATGGAGGGAGGGTATGAAAGTGGAGTGAGCATCGCTTGGCCAGTTTGAAGAGGTGGAGTTGGATAGGGATAAGGCCAGCAATGGCCTCAATTCCACCAGTGGGAGTGGTTCGGAACACGCCTGTGATCCACAAAGCAGCTTGGCATTGCATACGCTGGAGGGATTTGACTAGACCGCGGTATCTTCCATTACGATTGAACCATAGTCGAAAACCATAAGTTGCAATTGGGACAACGCATGAGCGATAAAGAAGTCTCTTGTTTAAAGGAGAGAGACTGCGGACCGAGTTTCCAAGCATACACATGCATCGGACGGTGGATAGAGCTTTGGTGGAATAGAAGCGAATGTGTTCCTTGAAGGATAGGGAACAGTCAAACCAGAACCCAAGGTAACAAAGGTATGGTTTGGGGCAGATGATGAAGTCATCCTCGATTTTGACTGGGGGATTGGGTTCATGAGAGGGGCGACTGGAAAAATGAAAGGCTTCAGTTTTCTCCCTCTCTAGAGTGAAGCCCATGTCAGTGAGGTATTGTTTGCAGGCTTTGTAGACCTGCGCTAGTACAGTACAATTATTATCGAAAGAAGGGGATTGTACGATAATGAGACCATTGTCCACAAAAGAAACTATTTTACAACAGGGATCATTTGAAAACTTGTACATAAAAGGGGAGAGAGAGAGAGCAGTAAGGATAGGAGAGAGAGCGGAGCCTTGGCCTACACCTACAGAAGCAGGAAATTTAGGAGAAAGTTCATTGTTCCAAGAATATGTAGTATAGTGATCTTTTAAATAATGAGAGAAAAAGTTTACTAAATGAGAATTGAAACCATGTCTCTTGAGAACGGAGCAAAGGAGGGAATGGTTGGTGGAAGGGAAGAATTGAGCAACATCAAAGGCAATGACGCTCGTCTTGAGTTGTTTTTTCCACCCTGTGTGAACAAGGTGGGTGACATATATGCCAGCATCTTCTGTTGAGCACTGAATGATTCCACCGAATTGGAGAGGATGGACTAGATTGAATTGGGCCGCTTCGAACTGCATTCGTTTTGAAATCATCTTTTCGATGAGCTTTCCAAGCGTGTTGAGGAGTACAATGGGTCTAAACATTTTAGGTGTCGAGTAATGGGGTTTGTTCGGTTTCGGGATGATAACTGACATAGAGTTTTTGAAGTGCTTAGGCCACGTAGAGAATTCAACGCATTTGGAAGTGAAGATGAGGAACTTGTTTCGAAGGATGTCAGAGGACATGAGGGTCTTGACATGAGCCCATGAAAGGTGGTCGGGTCCAGGGGTGGAGGAGTTAGCGCACAGTTTGAGGGCATCAAAGAGTTCGGCATTAGAGAATGGAGGCCATGGGTGCTCCGGTTGAGCATCGAGAGATTCAACTGTAGTCAAATCAATTGGGCGGTTGTGGGCAGAATTATAGGAAGAGTCGAGAGAGTGCCAGAGGTCTTCTAGCTCATCGCAGCTCTTCCCATTGTAGGTAATGGACTGGCAGGGGGGGAGGTTGCGTTTACCAATCCACGACATTAAGTCCCAAGGTCATCTGTCCTCCTGTGAGATGTCGATAATTTTCTGGTCAAAGAAAGCCCTTTTGGCCTTGCAGGTGCAGTGACAGAAATTAGTCCAATTGGATTTGGACTTGTGACATTTGAAGGTTTTGAGGGCATTGGAACATTCTCGATTCCACCAAGGTTTGGATTTGGCACAGATTTTAACCTTGATGGTGTTATTTGACCACTCCTCATGGATGATCGAGGAGAGATTTTTGGCAAAGGTTTCGACATCTTCGGGGGATTGGAATGATGAAGGGAGTTGTTGAAGGCATACAGAGATGGAGTAAAGGAAAGTGGCCTCTTCCTCCGAATCTTTAGGGATGGTGGTTTTCTCGACAATAGGTGAGATAACCGAGGGGAGGGGGATTGTTGCGAGTAGAGGGCGGTGGTCAGATTGGAGTTGCCAATCGTCTCGAATGGTGTGTGTAGGACTATCTGAATTATTGTTCTCTATCATGAAAATAGGGTCGATGACAGAGGGACGTTTGTTCCTATCGAAGGGGGTGTGGGTCGGCATTGGGTTGACCGGAGTTGAAATGGATAGTCCAATAGAATTCATGATGTCTACTAAGAGATCAGCTCTCGCAGTATGGTGAATGACATTTTTGTCCCATTCGGGTGAATGGGAGTTAAAGTCACCTCCTGCACAAACAACGTGGTTAGGAAATTTGTTAATACATGAATCTAAGTAGGTTAAAGACAAATCGTCAGATGGGTCAAAATAACAGTTCAAAATATAAATCTTTTTAGGTAAAGAAAGAGAAATCAGTTGAAAATCGCGAGATGAAATGATGTCCGGGTGAAGAATGGGGTGGAGAGAGGAGAGCGATTTGCATATATACGTAACTGTTCTGGAGCTTTTTGGATCGGCGATAAGAGGGATCCAATCTGGGTGAGTAGGGGGACTGTATTCAGGGACTCCTTCAGAGTCATCAGTGGAGGGGACATTTTTGATGCATCGAATGGGAGGTTCTTGTAGACATAAAATGAGTATGTTACTAAAGACGGGTGCAGAAAGAAGAGTCTGTACGACTTCAAAGTTACGGTAGACATTAAAAAATAAAGTCGGGATCGATGAAAGAGACGAAAGAGACGAGAAATGGCGGGGCCAGTTATTATGTCCTTTAGACATTTACAGCACCCAAGTTAAAATCACAGTGGTTTTTCTCCACCTTAAGCTCCTGGAGCTTCTTGTTGATCCACTCCTTATCGAATTGGTGGTGGAAAAACGGACATTTATCGCTGTTGATGTGATGGTCCTTGGACCCACAGGATAGGCAGGTGAAAGAGGTCACGTGGGGACACTCTTTGATATTGGCAGGAGTGGGGGGGTGGGGATTCGGACCAGATTTGCCACGGCAGCAATATCCGTCCCGACGGTGGTTTTCGGTGTGATGAGGGTCACCGCAGATGGAGCACCTCGGGTTGTGGGCTTTGCAGAGATGGGTTGGGTGTCCCCACCTCCAACACCTGTTGCAAAGGGGGCTGGCCATCTGCATGGTTGCTCCCCTGAAGGTACACACTTGACTTTCAAAAAGGAGTGTGTGGTTAATGAATTGTTTGGCCCAGGAGGCCGTTTGCGAATCCCACAGGTCAAAGAAGAGGATAGCCGAGTTAGAGTGAGGTGAGACACAGCTAAAACGAGGTTTGCCGACAAGGTAGTTAATGATGTCGGTGTATGGTGAGGAATTGATGACTTCAGCGAAGTCATCAGAAGTGTGGGGAGTACCGTCCTCCCTGAAGTATGGGAGGTTGGTTAATTTTATGAAGGATTTGGACATAGGGAGCGCTGGGACGATGGTATCCCTGATGTCGGGGGAGGCGAAGGCAGACCGATTGGAATCAGTGATGCCTTTTTTGATGATGAGGAGATCCTCATCAGTCGCAACTTGATTAGTGTTCAGCCAAAGTGTTTTCTCGTTCATTTTGGCCAACTCGACTTTGAGGGTACGCCCTTTTTGATAGAGAGCGTTGTTGCAATTTCTGACCACCAAGTCAAGAGAGGTGATCATGATAGGTTTGAATGTGTCATTGAACGGAACGACTACATTCTTGCGAGATGGCCCTTGAGTGGCTTTGGGCTTCTGGGAATTGTGAGGAGAAGAGGAAGGTTTAGAGGATGAGGTGGGGGAAGATTTGATGTCCCCCGAGTTATGGAGGAAGTTGACTATGTCAATGGGTGACATTTGCAGGAATTGGTTTTGAAGAGCCGCATATTTTACGAGCTCCTCAGAATTGAAAGAGGAAGAGGACGCCATCTTAGCATATGACGCTCTCTGTGGGGACAGGGATGGGGCAGACGACCTGTAGTTGACTGGGCGGGTGTTATGGTTGACCGGGGGAGGGGGACCTGGGGGAGAAGCACGGGGGGGGGGAGGGAGCCTGAGGGACCTGGGGGGCCTTGGGGGCCTTAGGAAGAGGAGGGTGCAGAGGGGCAATGATAGGCTTATGCTGCTCTTGGGTGGCTATTGGTTTAGCAAAGTGAGCAGGTCGGCGCTTACTGGCAGTTTGCCATGGGTTGGCACTGAGCTTGGCCCCAGGAGGACTTAAAGTCTCACCTGAGGTTGCTGAGGGACTCAAAGTCTCCCCTAGAGGTGGACTAATAGTCTCGCTTTGTGGGACGGTGGGAGGAGGAGGAAGCATGTCAATGTCTTTGCTTAAACCAGAACACTCACCTGGTTTATTTGGATCAGCGGGGGGGAGGCACAACAGGGCGATTGCTCGAGCCGTGTCCTTTGTGAATTGCGAGTCTGAGCCCTGGTGATACCCAGTGGCGTCAGAGTGGGAAGAGGGGGAAGAGCCCTGGAGATACCCAGTGGCATCTTTAGGGGATGGGGAGGACACAGCCGGTGCCTTTTCAGCCTGACGTTCTTGGTGTTGTTGTGTGTTCATCAGGGTGGGTGTGGGGGAAGGGATAGGAGGAGGGAACTGCATAGAGATAAATTGATGGAGGCTAAGGCGACGACCCTCAAATGGAACAGAGAGATTGCGCATTTGTTCAGAATGCACAACAGTGCAGAGCAGATCAATGAGGTGCATGGTGCCCTCAAATTCACCTAGTTTGGAGATGTTGTCCATTGGGCCCATTGGGATAAATAATGGACAATAAAGCCAAAGAGGGATGAAGCAAATTTCAATCCCTTGAGGTCGTTTGTGTCTGTGACATCAATGTCACATACGGCATCAAAAATGCAGTCACAGATTGATGACCAATCCGTTCCGCGGGACGTGTGTGCTGCCTCATGTGGCTGCACATTAGGTGGAGGGGGAGAGATGGGGGTAAATGTTGGGAGAGAGGGAAGAGGGTCTGACGGCTTAGATTCGTCCCAGGCTCCTGGAGTTGGTGGGACGAATCCGTGTGAAGCAGCAATAGATTGCACTTCAGTAAGGACACGGTGTGAGGAGGGGGCAATTTCGGGGGATAATTGAAGCTCTTCCTCATGGACCGGCGCAAGAGAGGGATGGATAGATCGAGGTGTACTAAGGCCTTCTGAGTCTTGGTCTTCCTCCTCAGCAGAGTGGGTGGAAGATGCAGCGTCGTCATCATCATTAACTTTGAGGCTTTTGCGCACCTCGTTGGAGAGAAGTTGGTCAGTTGAGATTGACCGTTTCGTTCCTAGAGAGGGTGTAGGGGATGGAGGTTGGTGAATGAAGCTGATTTGGCCAGCGGGTTCAGCAAATGGGCCTTCAGAGGCAGCCCAAGGGAGAGTGGAAGAGGGCGCTAAACTAGCACTCAAGCGTCAGCAGAGGCGGATGGAGGGAACGGCTTTTCTGACACTGCTAAGGATGCTGCTAGAGTCCTTAGAGTCTTTCATGATGATTTAGAACTAGTTTTGTATTCCTTTGTGCTATGAATAACCAGGCCACTGAGACAGTAGGTGGTGGTTACTGAGAAAGGAAGGCTTGAGTGTTTTCATTGTTAATTGAGGACATTGGTCTAGGGAATGTTGGGCAAGTTTCTTCAGTCTTTTATACTCTCATAGTATTTGTTTGGTGTTTTGTAAATTTTCTTCAGGCTTCCATGAGTCTTCACTTGGTCTGTAGCCTTTCCAGCATATAAGGTATTCTAAATGTCTTCTATGAATTCTATGTTTTAGAATTGCTTCAATCTCATATTCTTCTTCTCCTGCAACTAGAATTGGTGGTGGATTTGTATGGTGTTTTCTGTATATGTTGTTTTTGATGACTGGAGTAAGGAGTGAAGCATGAAATTATGAATCTTCCATTTCATGGGAAGTTTCAATTCATAAGTTACTGGTGACATTTGTCAAGTAATAGTAAAAGGTCCTTCTCTTCTTTGGTTAAGCTTCTTGGAAGCATATGGAAGTGGTAGATTTCAATTGTCTAGCCATACTTTGTCTCCAATCTTGAATGGGTTCCAAGGTTTGTTCTGTCTAGCTGCCATAGTTTGCCACACTTGTTCATGTGCTTCAAGTGTGGCTTCTCTCATTTGTTCTAGTGATAGAATCTTTTCATTGACTGATGGTACCTTTGTTTCTTCTTCATTGTTTATGAATGTCTTAGGATTGTAACCTAAGATCAATTCATATAGTGTATTAGTTCTTCCTGCATGTGGTTTGGTATTGTGAACAAATTCAATCATGGGGAGTGCTCTTCTCCAAGAGTGTGGATTCTTTGAAATATAAACAGCTAAGTAGAATTCTATTTCTTGATTGTATCATTCCGTTGTACCATCCATTTGTGGATGATAAGCTGTTGACATTGCTGGTTCAATGTTCAATTTCTTGTAAAATTCTTGCATCAATTAGGCTGCAAATCTAGGGTCTCAATCTGGAATAACCTTTTGAGGTGTTCCATATTTAGAAAAGACTTTCTCAATTAGGATTTCAGCAATATTGTCAGAAGTGGCAGTCTTCTAAATAGCTGTTAGAATGATCCCTTTCATAAGTCCATGGTCCACTATGGACAAAATAGCATCAAATCCATCATCTAGAGGTAGATCTGTAATGAGATCCATTGAGATTTGACTAAAGGGTCATGCACAACCTTCCTTTTCCAGTAACCACCACCATCATTTCCTTGGAGGCATATAGTGTTGGTTTCTCTAGTCATGGCTTGACAAAAGAAATCTTCTCTAAACCAGTTTTCATTCCAGGAGGTCCCAGAGACTCCTGAATACATTATGTGATGCCAACTGGGAACACTGCTCATTGAGGACTAATTCCCATTTGGCCTCACTCCAGAAACCAAGCTTCACTCTTCAGAAGGCAAAGTTCATATTTGAGATACAAGATACAACCAATTCATTATATTCAAGTTGAAGAAGCCAGAACTGATGCCTCCTTCCCCCTCCTCATCATCTGAGCATACTACTGGAATACTCCAGAGTAGCTCCTCCTCCAATATGGAGCTCAATCTCCCTGTCTCTCCTCCCTTCAAGCAGACCACTCCCAAAGCTGCTTCCTCCACTTTCCCCTCTAATTCTGCCCACACCAAGGTCAATGATGAAGAGGACAAAACTATCTTGGGCATCCTTATGGAAATGTCTTGAGGTATTCAAACTGCTGAGGGACCAATTCCCAACCCTGATCCCTGGCTCTTCACTGCCCTCTGTGACTTCATATTCACTATGGAGTCCAAGAATTTATTTGCCAACTATACTCCTCCTTCAGTCTGGCACATCCCCCTCCCAGCAGACAGTATCACTGCTCTGCTAATTGAGGCATGCAAATCACATGCCCAACATGAGTCATTCCATGGAATGGCTGACTCAGCAACAGCAGATGCCCAACCAGTGCCTGCCCCTCAACCCTCAACCCAGGCCCCAGTGCCTACCCAGCCCTTGGCCAAGACTCCTGCTCCATGTAACAGGCCCAGACCTCCCTCACATGTCCCTGCTCTCCCACACAACAGGCCCAGACCTTCCTTGCATGACATTAAGAATGGCCCTCTGGCCCCTCCTTCTTCCACATGGTATAAGCTGTACTTTGCCACCCAAGGCCCCATCCAGCAGCAATTTTTCCTAGATGCCAGCACTAGCAACCTAGCTAGCACTCATGTTTCTTTACAAACACTTATTGTGTGCTTCAATCAAGTGCTCACCTGGGCCAAGTCAGCACTTGTAGTCAATTCTGGTCATTTCTATTCTGGTGTCATTGCCTTTTCAACAGGTGGTGTCCCTTCCCAAGCAGATCTTCAAATGATCTCCACCTCACTTCCATCTGCACTCAAGAGCACCTCTGTCACCCTCCCTGTGTCCTGATCTTTTATCAAGATCATGGACATCCCTTTCTTCTCAGCCAATGGCTTCATGCTGATAGTTGACCAAGTCAAGACTGAGGCTTTGGCCTCTCCCTTTTTCCCTGCCTCTGACATGCATCATATGCATGTTATTTGCAACTCCACCAAGTCTGATATCTCCACTGTGTGGATCAACTTGGTTGATTCTCAGTGTGGCACTCTTGCTGCCTCCCTTATTAACAGGCATATCATGATAAATGGCATGTCCTGTCTCATCAAGGGTGCTCATGCCCACACCAGTACACCTCAGTGTCAGCAATGCTGGCACTGGGGTCATCCTTCTGAGGCTTGTCATGTTCATATGCCCAAGTGTCCACTCTGTGGGGGCCCTCACTCTGAGGCCTCTCACTGCTCCATGGCAGGGTACTGCCAAGGCAATCCCAAGGCCAACTCCCCTATCCTTCCCACTCCTGAGGGCACTCCCTGCCCCCACTCTTTGAGGTGCCTCAACTGCTCAGGCACCCATCCTTCCAACAACTACCAGTGCCCCTACTGGTGACATCACTTTGACTGCAATTAGATTCATGGAAGATACCAATGTGATGCAGAGGCCAAGAAAGCCCCCTCTAGGAGTCATAAGGGCTAATACACCACTATATGCCTCCTTCTCTGCTCACTCTCCTGTGGCCATGGACTGCCTTTGGTGATCATTTCTTTTCATTCATGTAGTTCAGGGCACCTGTACTTTTGTTCATGTGTTTTTCTTTTTCTTTTCTCTTCTTATCCATTGGCACTGCTATTGTGCACCTATTTGTCATAGATAGAGTCTGCTCTTGTAGTAGATAATATTTGCAGCAATAAACTTGGAATTAAAAAAAAAAGACTAAAGGGTCATGTAGATGATAGTCCTTTAATTGGTTGTAATAGGAGTTTAGTAGGATGTTGGTTAATCTTGTATTGTTGGCATGTTGGGCATCCTTTAACATAGTTGTGAACATAGGTGTTCATTTCAGGCCAGTAAACTTCTTTTTGAAGTTTCTGTAAAGTGTCTCATATTCCTGGATGTCCTGAAGTGGGATGGTCATGTACAAATTGTACTATTCTTTGTTTGATGTCAGGATTATCAGGAATGACTATTTTATTTTGAAATTGTATGAAGTCTTTGTCATCTGAAGTGAATCTATCTTGCATTTGAATCTTTGATTTGTTTCTGATGATTTCTTGTTTTAGTTGTTTGGAAAGGAAGTTGATAAACTTTTCTGATGGAATGGCTATCAAACTTTTGTTATCAGTTCCTTCAGATATCATACCTGGTCTTCTACTGAGTGCATCTGCCAATACATTTTGTTTCCCAGGAAGATGTTTGATGATATAATTGAATCTGGTCATGTGTAACATCCATTGAGCTTGGCAATGACTAAGTTGTTGTGGTTCTCTCCATCTAATTAGGTTTTTGTGATCTGACCAAATGATCAGCTGATGTGGCAATCCTTCCAAGTAATGTCTCCATTCTTTGAGAGCTTCAATGATAGAGAGAAATTCTCTGTCAGACATGTGATAGTTTTGTTCAGCTGGGTTTAGGGCTCTGGGGAAATAAGCTACTGGATGCTTATCCCCATTTGAGTCTCTCTGCAAAAGTACTGCTCCTATGGCATATGCTGATGCATCACATTCTATTTTGAATGGTTGAGTTTTGTCTACCATTTGTAGAACAGGGCATTGTAAAAATTGTTGTTTTAGAAGTTTGAAGGCTTTCTGGGCTTCAGGATTCCATTCAAACTTCTTTGTTTTTTGCATAAGTGCATTTAGGGGTTGTGCAATTTGAGTGTAATTCTTGATAAACTTTCTCTAGAAGTTACAGAAACCAATAAATTGTTGAACATTCTTTGCTGTCTTCAGAACAGGCCAGTCTTCTATTCCTTTTAGTGTGATTTCATCCATTTCAATGGAGTCAGGTTTAATTATGAATCCAAGATATTCTAGGTATTGTTTTTCAAATTTGCATTTCTCAGTTTTAAGGTAGAGGTCATTGTCTTGAAGTATTTTAAGAACTTCAATAGTATAACAATTGAGTTCTTTAATTGTTTTGGATGGAATGAGTATGTCATCCATGTATATGATGACCTTTTCCTTTTGCAGTTGTTCTTGGAAGAGATGATCCATCATAAATTGGAATGTGGCTGGTGAATTTGTCATGCCAAAGAACATGACAGTAGGTTCATATAATCCATTTGGAGTTCAAAAGGCAGCTTTCCATTTGTCTCCTTCTCAAATTCAAACATTGTTGTATCCTAGATGAACATCTAGCTTTGTGAAGTATTTAGCTCCTTTGAGCTTGTCCATAATTCTTGAGATGTTAGGGATTGGATGGGCATTCTTAATGGTATGATCATTAAGATATCAATAATCTTGGCAAGGTCATAGATCTCCTCCTTTCTTTCCTACAAAGAAGGATGATGCCATTAGTGATTGGGATTTACAAATGTATCCCTTTCATAAATTTTCTTCTATGAACTTGTCAAGTTCAATATGTTCTTGAGGTACTAGATGGTAGATAGGCATTCATTTTGGAATGAAGTTTTCATCTGTTTTGATTTTGTGATCCCATGGCTGTCTTGGTGGCATTCTTTCTGATATTTCTTTGCTGAATACCTTAAGAAATTTATGGAATTTCTGTGGTACTGCTTTTAGTGGATCAGATTCTTTCTTCTTCACTTCTGTTTTATTGTATAGGTCTTGAGATGTGTTGTGTTTCAGATTTATTTCTTCTTTGTCTTCAGAATCTGATTTGAGTTCTGAATCTTTGTCTATATATTGACTAAAGTCAATATTGTTAATCATCTGTGGGGTGATGTGTTCTATTAGTTGTATAGTGTCTGATTCTTCATCATGCCATCTTAATGTTTTCTTTTCCCAGTCTATATCTGGGTTGTGTTTTCATAACCATATGATACCTAAAAATAGTTGTTTATATCCTAACTTGACTATTTTTGGATTAATCTTCATGATCTTGCTGTTGATCTTGATCTTGATTGTCACATAATGAGTACACACTGTTCCTGAATTTACTGATCTGTCAGCATTATAAATATGTTGCATCTTAGCCAGTGGTTTCTTGGGTATTTTTAGTTCTTGTACCAATTTTGGCAATATGAATTGGCTGCTGGCTCCTGAATCTAGTAATGTTTTAACCTTATATGTTCCCCTAGATGTTAGTATTTCAGTAGGAACTTGAAAACATTTTCCTTTTCCTGTATGAAGATCAATGATGTTGAGTTGATCTTCTGAAGTACTTAAAAATTTTTGTCTTGAGAAAATTCTTCAGTCTCTTCATCTTCTATTCCATCTTGGATGGCATAAACCATAGCATTTGGATTGACTTGTCTTTTCTTTCTGGTGATGGTTTTCTTTGATTTTCCTTTGGATATAAAATTACCTTGCTTGTTTGTTGAGGTGTTGTTTCTTCTTGCTGGGCATTGTCTAAAGAAGTGTCCCTTCTTTCTACAGAAGAAACATTCTCCATTCTTAAGGGCTGTTCACTGCTAGTTGGTAAGTATGTTATTAGTAAGGTGTGATAAAGTATTGCTTGTCTCTCTTTCACTGTCAGAAATTCTTGATTTGGATGGTTGTACAATTTGTACATCTTCTCCTTTGTCTTCTTCCTCTTCTTCATCAGAATTTGCATCATATTCTCCATCAGAGAGTCTGAGCTCATTGAGGTACTCAGTGAGATGATTGATGTCCATATTCCACTCACTTCTCTTGTATTGGGGTAAGACTGGTTGGGAGGTGATATTTTGATAATGGGGTTGACTTCAGTATTGGTTTCAGTAGCCTTTCCCTTTTCTTTGTCCTTTCTTTGCATAGGAAATTCTTCTGTTGATTGTTGCCTTGTACTTTTGTTGTTCTTGAACAATTCTATAGGTGTTCCTAGCTGCATTCTTCCACTCTTCAATTGTTCTGGTTGAACCTCTAAGTGCCTCATGTCTGATAGGGGGGTCAAGTCTATTTGTGAAGTATGCCTGAAGGGCCATGCTATCAGTGAGTCCTGCCTGGGAAGCCAGGACTGAGAACTCAGAGATATATTCCTCAATATATCTGCCATGCTGCCTGAGGTTCTGTAATGCCTGTTCAGCCTCAAATGTCTGTTGTACTGGGGCAAAAGACTGGTTAAGGTCATTAATGAACTCTCTCCATGTTCTCTGTTTGGCATCTTTTTCATGCATTGAAATATAATCTTGTCAACACCTTCCTTTCTCAGTAACCACCACCAACATCTCAGTGGACAGGTTATTCATAGTACAAGGAATACAAAGTTCAGTTCTAAACCACTATGGCAGACTCTAAAAGCCCTCCTGGAGCCTCTAGTGTTCTGTATAAAGCCACCTCTCATATGTTTCATTGTCAATGCTCTAGTGCTAGTTTAGTGTCCTCTTCCACTCTACCTCAGGCTGCCTCTGAAGGCCCATTTTTTGAACCTTTGGGCCACATCAGCTTTATTCACAAGTCTCCCTTGCCCACCCCTTCTTTAGGCACTAAATGATTGATTTCAACTGATCAACTTCTCTCAAATAAGGCTCTTGTGAGTCTCAAGGTAACAGATGATGACAACACTGCCTTCTCAGTTCATTCAGCTGAGGAGGAACAAGACTCTGAGGTAGTTAGCACCCCTTGCTCAACTCATCCTTCCCTTGTGCTGGTTCATGAGGAAGATGCCAACCTCATGTCCTCTGAAATTGCCCCATCCTCCCATCAAGCTTTAACTGAAGCCCAATCCATCACCACATCACATGGCTTCATTCCACCTACCCTTACTAATGCTTGGGATGAATCCAAGCCTTCAGACCCCCTCCCAGCTCTCCCAACATTCACTCCCATCTCTCCTCCCTCTTCATCTGTGCAGCCACATGAGGCAACACCTGTGTCCCATGAAACAAATTGGCCATCTATTCATGACAGAATCTTTGATGCCATTTGTGACATTAATGTCACAGACACAAATGACAAAGAGGGATTAGAGCCCCTATCTTCCATTCTGGGTTTCACTGTTCACTATATGTCCCAATGGCCCCTTCTTCTCATCATGTCCTCACAGAGGCACAACACATTGCTGCTTCTCATGGCTTTATCCCTCCCACTCCTGGAGCTTGGGATGAGTCCAAACCTTCAGATCCCCTCCCCTCTCTTCCTACCTTCTCCCCCATCTCCCCCCTACCCTCCAATGTGCAGCCACACAAGGCAGCACCTGTGTCCCACAGAACAAATTGGTCATCCATCTGTGACTGTATTTTTGATGCCTTCTGTGACATTGATGTCACCAATACCAATGACCTTGAGGGCTTAAAGTTTGTATCCTCCCTTCTCAGATTCACCATCCAATATCTTTCCCAATGGGCTCAGACTGAGAAGATCAGTCAATTCAGTGAACTTGAGGGCACTATGCACCTCATTGATCTCCTGTGCACTATTGCACATTCTGAGCATATGCGCAACCTATCTGTACCCTATGAAGACCATCATCTCAGTCTTCATGAATTCATTACTATGCAATTCCCTCCTCCTCTCCCTTCTCCTACTCCTATGCCAATGAACACCCAACAACACCAAAAATGCTGGGCTAAAAAGGCACTGGCTGTGTCCTTTCCTTCCCCCAAGGACACCACTGGGAATCTCCAGGGCTCCTCCCCCATTCCTCCCTCTGATGCCACTGGGAATCACCAGGGCTCAGATTCACAATTCACTCAGGACATGGCTTGAGCAATCACCCTCTCATGCCTCCCTGTCAACCCTCTAGATAAACCAGGTGAGTCATCTGGCCTTAGTAAAGACATTGACATGCTTCCCCCCTCCAACCCTTCTAAAGATGTGACTTCTAGTCCATCTAAAGGAGAGACTTCTGGTCCTCCTACAGGCCCTGAGGAGACTTCTCATCCCTCTGGAGCCAACCTCAGCTCCAACCCCTGGCATGTTGCTGGCAAACACTGACCTGTCTGCCCAACCAAACTGATAGCTGCCCAAGAACAGTGTAAGCCTATCATTGCTCCTCCTCACCCCCCTCCCCCCAAGGCTCCCCCTCCCCTCCATCCTACCCCTCCTGGCCCTTCTCCTCCTGTTAATAACTCCACCTGCCCAGTGAATTATAGGTCTGCCACCCCATCTCCCTCAACTCAGAGGACATCATACACTAAGGCAGCATCCTCCTCTCCATTACAATTGGAAGAGCTGATGAAATATGCAGCCCTCCAAAATCAATTCCCACAGATGTTGCCAGTTGACATCATCAATTTCCTATGCTTGTCTAGAGACATTAAATCTCCCTCCACATTACCCAAATCACCCTTTCCTTGCCCCTCCAACAAACCCAAGGCCACTCAAGGGCCATCATGCAAGAATGTCATTGTTCCCTTCAACAACATTTTCAAACCTATTATGATCACTTCTCTTGACTTGGTGATCTGCAACTGCAACAATGCCCTATATTAAAAGGGCCATAATCTTAAAGTTGAGTCTGCCAAACTAACTGGCAAAACTCTATGGCTTAACACCAACCAAGTCACCTCTGATGAGGAACTCCTCATCATCAAGAAAGGCATCACCAACTCTAACAGGTCAGCTTTTGCCTCCCTGGACATCAGGGACTCTGTCATCCCCACACTCCCTATGTCCAAATTGTTCATCAAGCTCAGCAACCTTCCCTACTTTAGAGAGGATGGTACCCCACATGTCACTGATGATTTCAAGGAAATCATTGACTCTTCCCCCTATGCTGAAATCATTAACTATCTTGTTGGCAAACCTCGCTTCAGTCATGTCTCACCCCACTCAGATTCAGCTGTCCTCTTCCTTGATTTGTGGGATTCCCAAACAGCCTCTAGGGCCAAACTTTTCATCAATCACACTCTTCTCTTTGAGAACCAATAATGGGGCAGCAATTGTAGAATACTTTAAGTAAATGAGGAAGATTGAAGTGGTATAAAGAAATAAAAGTATCACAAAAGCCACACCCTAGCAA
>JAEUWN010000404.1:0-32465 GCA_018524465.1 Podaxis pistillaris | reverse complement strand
CTTTTTCCGAAGGCGCACATCATTTAGTTGTCCCACTGACCGTCCAATGACTGTACACTATTGGAGCATTCCGAAGTGGATGATGAACTACTGGATGCGCTTCATGGCTTTGACTTTAATGTCTTATCCTTGGCAGATGATGGCTTTGCAGATATGAATACAGATGTGAGCCGGTGTCTGAACCAGTTGAATAAACTGGTGAGTCTGCAAGTGTTCCGGAATCCTACGTGCTTATTCCTATACCACAGCTGCCCTCTTCTTTGGTTCGAACTCATAATACTTCGGAATGGGACAGCACACTTCTTTCAAAGCTAGCAGAGAGGTGGCCCTTGGCTAAACTACCGGTGATTGCTTGTTGCTTGTCTCTGGCCTGCCAGATGTGTTGATGCCTGGCCCATAGGATTTCGAGAGTCACAAATCGGTGGATGAGGGTCATGCATTTTTCTTGCTTGGGTATGGTGAGAATACTATTGTTGTGGTGATTGACTTTGTTGAGGATTGTATCTGGTATTGTTCGCGAAAAGAGTTTCAACAGGTTTGGCCTTCCCTACGACACTCTCCCATCTCATGGGACGCCAATAAGCGTTGGTATTGGTTCCTGCCGTAACGATCTATCTCGTAGTCACTGTCCTTGTAATTGTAATAGGTATCACTTGTATTTGTTATATGCCATTGATCAGCTTAACGGCTCTCGAGTGTGGAAGGGCGGGTTCAAGAGGTAATTGCAGAGTCCCATTCCCAACCTTCGTTTTATTATTCTTCCATTGCACCGCTAGCTCTTCCTCAAGTGACCTCCACCAATTATACATTACATTGTCTGAATCTTCATCACTCGTATTCTCGATCGCTTCGACCATCTCGCGCTCGCACTCCTCACCATCACCTTTTCGCGTGTTCACTTTCTTCTGTGGTGGCTGCAATGGCTGGTTCTTCCTGGGCAAACGGATGTCCCTGTACATGTGATCAAGTTCTTCGTCGACATCAATCTCGTCGGCATCAGCTTGCTTCTTCCCCTTGCCCTTCTCTGTCCACATCGCGGCTGTTTTGTGCTTTGCTTGACGGGGTATCACCTTCATCCTCCTCGCCATCTTCCACAGGCTTCTTCCATCTTGTTCGTGTTTTCGGGGGCCTGTTTGATGAGAGTCATCTTCCGCTGCGAACATGGGTCTTCTACTATTCATGCGTTTTGTGAGTTCGGAACCTCGGAACCAGTCGTCTAGGCACGACATAAACGTTCGCCGAATACGCCGTTCGGTGACACTCCTCTTTGAGTCTTGAGATAACCCTTGACTAGTAGCCGCACAATGAGACATTCAACATCCTATGCTGAATTGTCAGTGTCCTTCGCAAGAGCTGGGATTTGAAATGCTTAAAGTTCACATCCTTCGACAAATCAACGACACCCCTAGCAGCCGCATCCAAGGTAACCTTCTCCTTCTCCCTCTCCTTCACTTCCCCCACATTCAGCAAGGACATCAAACGCATCACCTACATTCCTCGCTAAACCTGCCAACATATTCACCGTCGCATTACCACCAATATTATGTACATGTTGCACAATCTCGAGAAGTTGCCAGGTGTATAGGGAGACATATTTATGTTCAATAAATTCAGGAGTGTGTGTGTAATTATCGCAGTGACCACAGCATTCAAGGCCATCTTGATCTTTAGTTGTCCAAGCCGAGATTGAGAGGCTAGATGAATGGGAGAAGTATCTAATTGAGATGTACCAGTCTAAGAGATCGGACGAGCGGCTGAGGGTAGCAACTCAGCGAATTGAATTTTTCGACACTCTTCTAGGTCTTCTGCAAAGCCGAGCATGGCTCCAATTTGTAATTGGCGCTATCCTCGCTCTCGGATTACTGGTGATGTCGGAAAGTCTGAGGTGAGTATCTATTTGGATGGTTTTGTACCTGTAAGTATGCACTGGCCTTGGGTCTAGGTGACTCATTGATAATAGTCGGGATAAGGCTAACATGCATATGATAGCTGACATACATAGCGGAGACTTTAACGCTCCCAAGGCCCAAGCGGAATTCCAGAAAGTCAAGAATACAGTCATTCAGGAGGTGTGAACATTCCTCTTCCTGTTAGTGTTAAATAAATTGATCTACTCATCTTAGCACTAATCCGGCGAAGAGAGAACCTACCAGATAATGTGGCGAAAATACAAGCAACGCGTCCTTCTCGCCATGTCTTCACAAGCTTCCGCACAATTTGTGAGCAATACTGTATGCCACCGCCATCAAAGAACCGATACCATAGGCACGTAGAATAGCACTGCAAGCTTTCTGATGAAGATTATAAACCTTAACACCGCTATCTGCTTCTTCATCGTATCAATGATTGCGTGCTCATGAATGGCAACAGATGGATACTGGTGGATCGCTGGGGTGCCGTCCTATCCTATTACCCGGCACAGCGATGGTACGTTGTCTTGGTCTTCGAAGTAGCACAGGAATAAATGTCGACTTTAGATGGGTGTGGCGTTATGCATCCCTGGTTGCTGGATGTACTAGACAAATCATGGACTCCAAATGCTGTCGTAGCGTTTCTTCCACGCCGCTCTTTTCAACAATTTGACTGATCCAAGTCGGTCGGGGGCGCTTTTTCATTGGAAAGCTTATAGAAAAATCACATTCGACTGGCGTGCCAACCTCTGAGATTTTGCGTTGTCGGGTTTAGGAGGTCTTCAGTCGGACATGACGCTTGCCTTGATGGTAGAGAATGACGAAGCAGTACAAAGTAGCTAGAAGATCAGTTGATCCATGAAAAGAAGCGCTTAGCTGGTCATCCCAGGACAACGACGACAGCTGGCAAATGCGAAAGTTGCAATATATCGTTTCCGCGACGCTTTCTTTGGTCTTCTATGTATATTATTGGAGCATTCTGAAGTAGACAATGAACAATTGGATGGGCTTCGTGGCTTCGACTTTAACGTTCTATCTGCAACAGACAATTCCTTCGGTATATATGTGAATGCCAGCTGGTGCCTGAACCAATTGGATGAACTGGTGAGTTTGTGAGTGTTATGGAGTCCTGCGTGTTTATTCCCATACCGTACTCATTTGTCATACACCACTGATCAGCTTAACCATTCACGGCTCATCACAATGTTTGTGTACCAAGGGAGTATTTCAACGACGTAAAGTCATCATGCACAGTGAGGTTGCGTATCTTATATCACCAATGTCAGTGCATGACAAGCGGCATTAACGGGTCCATTCCCTTGACCTCTCTACGTGTTCATGCGCTCCCATGCCAGGTGCGTTGCTCCAAGCAGCGTGCAACTGGTGCCCACAGTGTTGCCGCATAGTACGGTATGTCGATGCATTGGAGCGTAACTGTCATACTAGGGAGTATCCAGTAACGGGAAAACGCACGAGATTTCTTGCACTGACCCTGTTGCCTCATCAAGATATTTTCCCGCTTTCTGCCGCCTCCCTACTCCTTTCCTCCACCCCCAGCCCGCTCCCTCAACCGCACCTCTGTCAATTCGCCATCGTGATTTTCCATTACAAACCGCGAAGGGCAGGTGACGGTCAACCAATCCCACATCCACTACCAATCCTGGAGTTCTACTGCCACTCTTACATGGCAAGCTATTGAGAACCCCATATCTCATCCAAGGCGCCGCGTAATGCTGGGGGGACATTACTCTCGACACAGTGATAGTGGCGTGCTTCCAATGAGAGATTGAAGGTATGAATGACGAAGCTGGTGATTAAATTATTGTTCCTCGATATGACAAGATGGAATATAGCTTGACGAGATCATCTACTGTCCACTCTTTCGGATCGCAGCCAGGCTTCTGGATAGCATGGCCATACAGTATTGACACGCTGGCGCGAGTCAGTGCTTATCGTGGGAGGTAAAGGAGGGAGGCAACCCACCTACGCAGTATTCGCGAACCCCAACTTCGTGTTAAAGAATTATCCTCGCCCGCACCACTTCATCATAGCGACACTCTCGAGCCACCAACCTTTAGCGTGTACGCCCGGTTCTGGGAAGAGGCAGGGCAGAGACTGATCATCCGGAATGCGTGACCCAAGGGGCACCGAGCATCTCTGCAGCAGACCTCTTCCCGCCCTCTGACATAAATGCCACTCTGTTTTTCCAGAACAAGGTCCACATCGCTGCAAACATGTTAATATCATGCGGCAGCGCGAGCGTGTAGAAGACGTACAGTAGGGAGTCAACGTGGGAAAGTGCAGATTACTGTACAACCTTGTTACTACCGACATGCGGTCCGTGGGTTTGATGACGCGGAGGACATTGAGTGTTGGGGATGGTAGCGACGTAGATAGGAAGGATGGAGAGGTGCAACCGACAATGACGGATGGTGTAAGTGAACTCCAGGAGTCATATTGACTGTTTGAGTTGAATCACAACCTTTGCTAGCTCAGGTTCTTCAGACCGCCCTCCACCATGGCCTACTTGGCGGGTGAGGATATATACATCACAGCTAAACTAGCCTGAACACCAGTACACAAACATTGAAGGCGAGTGTTGGGGAAATTGGTTGTAGGGGATTCCGGCGGAAGGGCAGACAGACAAAGTTAAGGACGATTGACATTGTCTGGTCAGTGTCGAAAAATGCAAGGAAGACGGCTGCCGGAAGCTGCCGCAGAAACGTCGCATCAGGACTCGGTAAACGCGCAAGTTGGTGGGCAAGGTGATCCGTTGTGGACGGGAGTGCAAGCTCCTAGAAGGATGCATTTGGTGCAAGGAAAGGGACACTACAGATAAATGGTGAGCTTACCTAACAAACAAGTGGAAAGGCGCTCATTCATACGTAGTCCGCTCAGTCCGCAGTGGCTAGTACGTTTGACGCTGGGCAAGATAAGGATCAGAATCATGTCACTAATTCTTCTCGTGCCCAACCTCCCCGAGCTTCATGAAGACATTTGTCGAAAACGGTCAGGGTGCCGCGGAAACAAGGGTCTCATTTTCTTGGTTTGAGGAGCTTGTGAGCAGGGAAGTTGTAGCTGAATAGTCCGAGTTCACCGCAGAGAATATTTGCTGTTTGGATATGGCTAGTACGATTATTTGAGGGCCACTGTTTGACTTCGCGCCAGGCATCACAAGACATGTGTTTCTGACAGGCCTCATGGTGTGCGGTACAGCCTTGCCCTACCTCGGTTCTCTTGTGCTATCATCTTCCACCCCCCACCCAATTGCTCATCACACACCATCGACTATCGCTCCCTTCTTGTACGTCCTCTGCCATGTCACTCCTGAACTTCCAGGACAGCTCGGTGACGCCCAAAGATGATACTTCTGCCACACAACCTGATGCGCGTGCTACGCCGCCTTCCGAAGAGTTCAGACCACAATTGAGATCCTTTTTCCGTCGTATGCTTTCTGCCATGCACCATAGGACTCCCGAGATAGGGAGCTCTAAGGGCAGGAAATATGCCAGTGCACTACAAGGATCTTCCCAAAAACACAAGGCGAAGTCCGAGGATGGTCATTCTGCGACAGGGCTTGGTGCGGATACCCACTGTTCTTTGGAGATTCTATGTTTTACTAATCAGGAATCCAACAGAGCCCAATAGTGGTGCTAGTTGCACCCAGTTCACCAGCAACCCTGTTGCGACCCCCCCCCCCCCCGTTGCAACCCCGCCCGCCGCTGCCGTGACTGGCAAGGCTCACACAAAGGCGATGGCTAGGAACAAGCTTTTTGCCAGAACCCAGTGCGAACATCATAACCCCTTCAAAGGGATTATCCACTTATCGAGCACTCCGACAGACTCCAACGGCGGTGCTAGCCTCTTCCGGAAGGCTAGGAATTTCGTGATCAAGAAATCTACTTTCATCGACAAATCTACTACGATCGACAAATCTCAAAGGTCTTACATTATCCAAAACGTAACGCAAGGGAGGACTGGTATGAGCCTTGTCTACTGAGCCCGCCCTCAAATCTGATCCACTCGACTGTCCGTTTAGTACTCGAGGTCCTTTCTCGGGAAATGACACAAGGCGCCGATGTTGACTCCTCCGCTCGATGGCCTCCCCTTCATGTTACCCTGGCACGCGTGTCTCCCTCACTACCAAAATTCAAAAATGGCCTTTTGACGACGGCCGCATGTGGGATTTTCTCTGGCTGCACGGACCTGCTGGCGTCGGCAAGTCTGCAGTGGTGCAGACTATCCCTGAGTTCGCTCTCGAAAGGGGTGTGCTAGGAGCAGCGTACTTCTTCTCGCGGCCCAATGAACGCGATAACTACCTCGAAGTCTTCATCACTCTCGCATACCAGCTCGCTGTCCGCTTCCCCGGCTACCAGCCCCTTGTGGCCAACTTGTTAGCTGCGGATCCAGACCTGCTGAAGAAGGCACCCAACGTTCAGTTCAAACGGTTGATTGTTGAGCCGCTCTCATCACTCTCTAGCGAGCGGAAGCACCTCATAATCTTGGACGGATTGGACGAGTGCAATGGAAAACAAGCTCAGCTGGAGATCATTGAACTTATCAACAACCTCATCCTCACCAACACGTCCCTTCCAATCATCTGGATGATATGCAGTAGGCCAGAATCACATCTCAAGCAAGCCTTCTCCCGAGCTGACTATCCCGTACAATGCTGGCGGGAAGAGCTCCTGATCGGTACAGCGGAGGTTAGAAGCGACACAGCAAAGTTCATCCGTGGACGGTTCAAGGAGATACACAAGAAATACAGAGATTGTGTTGAAGAAGACGCCAATGGTTCCTGGCCATCGGAGGACGCCATCGCGCAGATCATCGACAAGGCTTCTGGGCTTTTCGCACTTGCCAGCACGGCCCTCGTGTACATTGAGAACTCTGAATACGACGACCCCGAATGCTGTCTCAGAGAGGTTCTCGCAGTTCTCGAGCACTCGCACATAACTGGGTCGCGAAACCCCTTGCGAGATCTTGACCTGCTATACACGTGTATCCTCTCCGACGTCCCTGATGACCTGTGGCCCACCACACATAGAATACTCGTAGCCTCTACCTTTCGCTACAGGCCAGTAGTGGGACGCTCAGGAACCTTGACAGTACGTGCAATCTGTAACCTGTTGCACATCACTCGCACCACCTTTTATGCCGCCATGCGCAGACTTCATTCCATTGTGGTCGTCCCAGAACCTGATGGTGCTGCCAACACTCCCCTACGCTTCTTCCATGCTTCTTTCCTCGATTATTTGACGGATCCGAGTCGATCAGGCCGTTTTTCCATTGGAAAGCTTATACAAAGACAACGCTTGACTGTGGCGGCGAACCTCCGAGATTTTGTGTTGTCAGGTTTATGAAGTCTTCAGTCAGATATGACGCTTGCCTTGGTCGCGCAGAATGTTGAGGAGATACAACGCAGTCAGGAGATCAGCCAGTCTGTGAAAGAGGCGCTTAGCTGGCCATCCCAGGACAACGACAACAACTGGCACAATGCAAACGCTGCATTAGAGGGTTTCCGGAACGTTTTCTTCGGTCTTTTATGTACACTATTGGAGCATTCCGAAGTGGATGATGAACTACTGGATGCGCTTCGTGGCCTTGACTTTAATGTCTTATCTTTGGCAGATGATGGCTTTGCAGATATGAATACAGATGTGAGCCGGTGTCTGAACCAGTTGAATAAACTGGTGAGTCTGCAAGTGTTCCGGAATCCTACGTGTTTATTCCTATACCACAGCTGCCCTCCTCTTTGGTTCGAACTCATAATACTTCGGAATGGGACTGCACACTCCTTTCAAGGCTAGTAGAGAGGTGGACCGATGCAAAACGACTGGTGATCACTTGTTGCTTGTCTCATGATTTGTCAGATGTGTTGACGCCTTGTCCATAGGATTTCGAGAACCACGAATCTGTGGATGAGGATGGTGGATTTTTCTTGCTTGGGTATGGCGAAAATACCATTGCTGTGGTGCTCGTTGATGCAAGTTTGGGTGCTATCTGCTGTTGTTCGCAGAAAGTGTTTCAGCAGGTTTGGCCTTCCTTACGACACTCTCCCATCTCATGGGATGTCAATAAGCATTGGTATTGGCTCATGCCACAACAATCAATCTCGTAGTCACAATCCTTGTAATTTTAATAGGTATTCCCTGTATTTGTTATACGTCATTGGTCAGCTTAACGGCTCTCGGGTCTCACATCATCACCTTTTCGCGTGCTCACTTTCTTCTTCTGTGATAGCTGCAATGGCTGGTTCTTCCTGGGCAAAGGGACGTCCATGTATCTATGATCGAGTTCTTCGTCAGCATCAGCTTTCTTCTTCCCCTTCGCCTTCCCCGCCCCCATTGCAGCTGTTTTATGCTTGCTTGATGGGGTATTATCTTCGTCCTCCTCACCATCTTCCACGGGCTTCTTCCACCTTGTTCACGTTTTCGGCATCTGGTTGGTGAGAGCCATCTTCGACATGGGTCTTCCACTATTCACGATCCCTTCACGCGTTTCGTGAATGAACTTCAGAGCCAGCTGTCCAGGTATGGCATAAACATTCATCAATTACAGCGTTTGGTGATACTCTTCCTTGAGGTAACCCGTGATCAACAGTCGTATGATGAGATGTTCAATATCCTGTACTGAATTGTCGGTGCCCTTTTCGGGAGCTGGGATTTGAAATGCGAATAACTCACATCCTTCAGCAAATCAACGACACCTCCAGCAACCGTTTCCAAGCCCAAGCTAACCTTGTCCTTGTCCTTGTCCTTCCGTTCCCTCATCTCATTGTGATTCGTTGAATCGCTCCGATTCATTGTTCCTTCGTTCCCCTTCGAGTCGTTTCCCACGGGGGCTGAACAGTCAGAATGTCAAGAAGAACGCAAGGAAGCGGAAGCGGAATGCCCACGCAGATTTACTGTCAGTGAGTTGCTGGGAACTGCCGCTGTCGGTAAAGGGCAAAGTGGTGGACAAGGTTGTTCCTGTTTGTGGAGGCCTAAGTTCATAGAAGAACGCATTTGGTGAGAGAAGATAAGCAGTGGGTTTCCATACTTAACTGGCGAGTGGAAAGGCGCTCATTCCCACATGCATACCCCTCCCAGAGTCCACAGTGGCTGGTACGTTACTACATTTAACGCCGAGTCAGATACGGATCGGGATCATGTCACTAACAACCTCCCCGAACTTCGTCGAAGGCATTTGTCCAAAACGGCCAGGGTGTCGCAGAAACAAGGGCCCCATTTTCTTCATTTGGCGAGCTCGCGAGCGGAGAAACTGTAGCGGAAAGGTCCAGTTCACAGCAAAAGACTACTAGGCGTTTGGATATGGCTGGTATGACTATTTGGGGACAACTATGAGACTTAGCGCCAAGTGTCACAGGACACATGCTTCTGACAGGCCTGATGGTGTGCGATATGGCATTACCCTACACCCTCTTCCCTTGTGCTTCCATCGTCCATCTCTACTCTGTTGCCCATCGCATACCATCGACCATCGCTTCCTCCTTGCGCGCTCGAGGCCATGCCACTCTTGGGCTTCTGGAAAAAGCTGGTGAACTTGAGGGATGATCCTTCTGCTGAAAAGCCTGGTACGCACGCTACGGCACCCTTAGGAGGGATCAGACCACTGACAAGCTCTGTTTCCCACCGTACACTTTTTCCATACACCATAGAGTCTCCCGGGGAAGGGGGATCCAAGGACAAACAATCCACCAATGCGAAATCGCGATTTTCCCGGCCTCCCGCTGCCGACAAAGCTCACACAGGCACAAAGATTGAGGGCAAGACCTTCACCATACACGTGTGGCTACCACTCACCGGGTACCCCGACAGACTCCAGCGGCGGTACTGGCTTCTTTCAGAATGCCAAGGATATCACGATCAACCAACCCACGATGATTGACAAATCTCAAACTATATACAACGTGATGCAAGGAAAGACTGGTACGGCCCTTGCTCACTGAACCCGCTATTGGACCTGATCCATCTGACCGCTCGTTTAGCCCTCGAAGTCCTTTCGCAGGAGATGACGAAAGGTGCTGACGTTGACTCCTCCGCCCGATGGCCTCCTCCATTATGTTACCCCGGTACTCGCGTCTCCCTCACCACCAAAATACAAGAGTGGCTTTTCGACGATAATCGCATGTGGGACTTTCTCTGGCTGCATGGACCTGCTGGCGTCGGCAAATCCGCAGTCGCACAAACCATCGCCGAGTTCGCTCTCGAGAAGGGCGTGCTAGGAGCAGCATACTTCTTTTCGCGGCCTAACGAACGCGATAACTACCTCGAGGTCTTCATCACTCTCGCGTACCAGCTCGCTGTCCGCTTCCCCGGCTACCAGCCCCTTGTGGCCAAGACGTTGGCTGCAGATCCGGACCTGCTGAAGAAGGCACCGAACGTTCAGTTCAAACGGTTGATTGTCGAACCGCTCTCATTGCTGTCCCACGAGCGGAAGCACCTCATAATCTTGGACGGATTGGACGAATGCAACGGAAAAAAAGCTCAGCTAGAGATCGTTGAACTGATCAACAACCTCATCCTCACCAAGACCTCCGTTCCAATCATCTGGATGATATGCAGCAGACCAGAGTGGCATATCAAGCGAGCCTTCTCCCGAGCTGACTATCCCGTACAATGTTGGCGGGAGGAGCTCCCGATTGACACGGACGAGGCCAGAAGTGACACGGAGATTTTCATTCGTGCACGATTCAAGGAGATACACGATAAATACAGAGGTCATGTCGAAGAAGTCAATGGTTCCTGGCCGTCCGAAGACGCTATCGCGGAGATCATTGACAAGGCTTCCGGGCTGTTCGCACTCGCCAGCACCTCCCTCATGTACATCGAGAATCCTGAATCCGACGACCCCGATGGATGTCTCAGGGAGGTTCTTGCAGTTCTCAAGCACTCGTATATAACTGGGTCGCGAAACCCCTTGCAGGGTCTTGACCTGCTGTACACTCGTATCCTCTCCGATGTCCCTAATGACCTCTGGCCCATCGCACATCGAATTCTCGTAGCCTCTACCTTCCGTTGCAGGTCTCGTCACTTGGCAGTGCAGGCAATCTGTAACCTGCTGCACATCACTCGTGCCACCTTTTATGCTGCCATGCGCAGACTCCATTCCGTTGTGATCATCCCAGAACCTGATGATGCTGCTGAGACACCCCTACGCTTCTTCCATGCCGCTTTCCTTGATTATCTGATTAATTCGAGTCGATCGGGGCGTTTTTCCGTTGGAAAGCTTATAGAAGCATCAAAATTGACTGTGGCTGCCAACCTTCGAGATTTTGTATTGTCCGGTTTACGAAGTCTTCAGTCAGACATGGCGCTTGCCTTGGTCGCACGGAGTGTCAAAGAGATACAAGGCAGTCAGGAAATTAGCCAGTCCGTGAAAGAGACACTGAGCTGGCCGTCCCAGGACAATGATGACAACTGGCAGAATGCATATCGTGCATTGTATGGGTTCCGGGAGGTTTTCTTCGATCTTTTATGTACACTATTGGCGTATTCCGGAGTGGACGATGAACTATTGGATGCGCTTCGTGGCTTTGACTTTAATGTTCTATCCTCAACACGCAGTAGCGCTGCGGATGGGCTTGAGGGTGCGGAGTGGTATCTGCACTGGCTGGGTCAATTGGTGAGTTTGTGAGTGTCCTGGAATCCCACATGCTTATTCCCATACTGCAGCGGCCCTCCTCTTTGGTTCGATCGCATAGTACTTCGGAATGGGACAGCGCACTCCTTTCAAAGGTAGCGGAGAGGCGTCACAACGCCAAGCTACTGGTAATTACTGTTGCTTGTCTCAATTTATCAAAGGTGGTGACGCCTCGCCCATAGGATTTCCAGAACTACAAAGCAGTGGGTGATGTGATTTTCTTGCTTGGGTATGGCAAGAATGCGATTGCTGTGCTGATCAACTTTGATGAGGAAAATGCGGAAATGGATCTCTTCTATTGTTGTTCCCAAAAGCAACTTCAACAGATTTGGCCCTCTTTACAGGACTTTCCCATTTCACGGGTTGTCAATAAGGAGAAGCATTGGAACTGGCTCGTGCCAGAATGATCTATCTCGTAGTCACAGTCCCTGTATCTGCAATAGCTATTACTTGTATTTGTTGTACACCATTGATCAGCTTAAGGGCTCCCGAGGGTGGAAAGGAAGGCTCAAGGCAATGATAATAAAATGAATTGGAACCTTTGGACACTAAGATGTGACACTGGAGAGTGACGAAGCTGGTGAATAAATTATTAGTCCTCGATGCGACAAGGCGGGATGTGTGGCTTGGCGAGATCACCTACGTCGGATTCTCAGGGTCATATGGCCATACACCGCAGATCCCGATAAGGCTTCTGGGCTTTTTGCACTCGCTAGCACTTCCCTCATATACATTGAGAACCCTGAATCCGACGACCCTGAACGCTGTCTCAGGGAGGTTCTCGCGTTTCTCCAGCACTCGCACATAACTGGGTCGCGAAACCCCTTGCGGGATCTAGACTTACTGTACACCCGTATCCTCTCCGACGTCCCTAGTGACCTGTGGCCCATCACACATCGGATTCTTGTAGCTTCTACCTTTCGCTATGGCGAACCCTTGGAAGTGCAGGCAATCTGTAACCTATTGAGCATCACTCGTGCCACCTTTTATGCCGCCATGCGCAGACTCCATTCCGTAGTGATCATCCCGGAATCTAATGTTGCTGCTGGACGTCCCTACGCTTCTACCATGCCGCCTTCCTCGATTATTTGACCGACCCAAATCGGTCGGGGCGTTTTTCCATTGGAAAACTTCTACACGGAAATCACGCTTGACCGTAGCCACCGGCCTCCGAGATTTTGTGTTGTCAGGTTTACGAAGTCTCCAGTCAGACATGGCACTTGCCTTGATTGCACGGAATGTCAAAGAGATACGAAGCAGTCAGGAGATCAGCCAGTCTGTGAAAGGGGCATTGAGCTGGCCATCCCAGGGCAATGACAGCAACTGGCAGAATGCAAACGCTGCATTATATCGTTTCAGGAGAGTTTTTTTCAACCTTTTATGTATGTTATTGGAGCATTCAGAAGCAGATGATGAAGTATTGGATACGCTTCGTGGCTTTAACTTTAATGTTCTATCTGCAACAGGCAACAATTCAGATATGCGGATGGACGTAAGCTGGTTTCTGGACCAGCTGAACAAACAGGTAAGTTTGTGAGTATTCTGGAATCCTACATGCTTATCCCCATACCACAGCGGTCCTCTTCTTTGGTTCGAACTTGTAGTACTTCGGAGTGGGACGGCACACTCCTCTCAGCGTAGCAAAGAGGCAGCTCGAGGCAAAACTACTGGTTAATCGTTTTTTGGTTGTCTCCGATTTATCAGATGTGTTGATGCCTCGCCCATAGGATTTCGAGAAATAGAATCCGGTGGATGAGGGTAATGTATATTCCTTGGTTGGGTACGGCGAGAATACCATTGCTATAATGATTAGCATTGTTGACGCTTCGATTGCGTGTTGGTCGCAAAAGGAGCTTCAACAGGTTTGGCCTTCCTTATGACACTTCACATTTCACCCAACGTCGATGAGGATTTGCACTACATAGTTCATTCCACAACGATCTATCTTGTAGTTGCAGTCCTTGTATTTGCAATAGGTATTGCCAGTCCCTGAATCAAACCGTCGATTAGTTTAATGCCTTCCTTGCGAGAAACAGGGAGTTAAGAAGATGACGGGATAGCGAACTGCAGCCATTAGGGTACTTGATAGCGCGTTTAATAAACACCTACTCTCATATTGGCTGTGCCTTTCCGCGGACACTCACAGTGTACTAAATCACTGTACATAGCTCTGCGGGAGCTGTTTTTCGTCTTTATGTGTCCGGAATGACATTAGGACAGCGACACCGGAGCAACCTTGTTGATGCGCGTATAACTTACGAGTTCCGGCATTTGATTTGGATCACACACCGTGGGAAGAAATATCGGCATGTGCTGTTCACTGTGGTTAGCGCTGGCGTCTCCAACCACGTAGTGCACAACGACCACTATGGTTGCGCCGACGTATCCAAAACCCCGGCGGCGGCTGGTCGGCCAACCCCTGCTGTATGCAATTTCGATGTTTGCCAGTCTTGGTGTCTTTCTTGTGAGTATGTCATTGGCGCACGACGCATCTTCTGACTTCCTTGAGTAGTTTGGATATGACCAAGGGTGCGCCGTGTAGTTGCGTTAACTCACACCAGGAGGTCTTACTCTTTAAACTGGCTATCCAGAGTAATGTCTGGACTTATCACTGGCCCTCACTTCATCCAATTCTTCGCAAAACCAAGTGCCATTCGAGTAGGGACAATGGTAGCAGTATTAGAGATTGGTGCATTCGGTGAGACTGAAGCTATCTCATAACTTGCAACTTCAGCTGAGCTCATTTACACACAGCAACCTCGATCGCAGCCGGAAGAGTCGGGGACATCATCGGTCGGAAGGGAACCTTGTTCGCCGGTGCGGTTGTGTTCACCTTGGGAGGCGCCATACAAACGTTTACCATCGGCTTCTGGTCAATGGTACTGGGGCGTATCATCAGTGGTTTTGGTGTTGGCCTTCTATCGTGCGTTCGGTTCCATCATTCGTCTCTCCAAGCTAATCCACTTCTTCATAGGACCATTGTACCTATTTATCAAAGTGAAATATCGCCTCCGAATCACGTGTGTTCATTCCGTCATTCGTGCTATTGGTGGGTCTGAACGTTGTTTAGCGGGGTGCGCTAGCGTGCGCCGAATTCACCGGCAATATATTTGGATATGCTTTCTCTGTCGTATGTCCACCGCTGGCTGACTCCTGAGCTTAACCTTGAACCCCTCTTCAGTGGACAGATTATTTCTGCTCTTTCATCGACTCAAGCCTTTCCTGGAGGATACCTCTATTCATTCAATGTGTAATTGGTGCTATTCTCGCCTTAGGATCATTGGTGATGCCGGAGAGTCCTAGGTGAGTATCTATTCGGACGGTTCTGTATCTGTGTGCACTGACCTTGGGTCTAGGTGGCTCATTGATAATAGTCGGGATGAAGCTGGCATGCGCGTGATAGCTGATTTGCATGGCGGAGATCTTAACGATATCAAGGCCCAAGCGGAATTCCAGGAGATCAAGGATAAAGTCGTTCAGGAGGTGTGAAAATTCTTCTTCCTACTTGTGTTAGATAAATTGATCTATTCATTAGCGCGCATCTGGTGAAGAGCGAACCTACCGGATGATGTGGCGAAAATACAAGCAACGCGTCCTTCTCGCTATGTCTTCACAAGCTTTCGCACAACTTGTAAGTAATATTCCGTGCCACCGCCATCGAGAAGCTGACACCATAGGCACGCAGAATGGCATTAATGGTGCGCCGCGATTTATCTAACTAAAACTCTAAATCCTGATACCACTATCTGCTTCAGTGATTTCCTATTATGCCCGTGAGTGTCTCATTGGTGCAGAACTCCTTTCGCTCATATGATCTCGGGTTAGCTCGCGTATTTGAAGGTAGATTCATATCATTCGTCCCACATTGGGTGTGATGTTGACGTATCACCAGAGGCTGGCTGGCGCGGCCGTGATGCAATTCTTATGACTGGTATCAACGCCATAGTCTATATTCTCAGCACGCTTCCACCGTAAGCCTTAATCATATCAATGGTTGCGTACTCATGAATGGCAACAGATGGATACTGGTAGATCGGTGGGGTCGTCGTCCTATCTTATTATCAGGCGCAGCCGTGGTATGTCGTCTTAGTCCCCTAAGTAGCACAGGAATAAATGACGGTTTTAGATGGGTGCAGCGTTATGCGCCACCGGATACTGGATGTACTTGGACAAATCGTGGACCCCAAACGCCGTCGTGGCGTCCGTCATTATCTTCAACGCCGCATTCGGTTATAGCTGGGGACCTATTCCATGGCTCTACCCACCTGAGGTTCGCGGTAACTGTTGTAGCTAACGAAATGGGTTACACTTACAATCCGTGTAGATAATGCCCCTCACGGTACGCGCAAAGGGCGTTTCACTGTCAACCGCGACAAACTGGGCGTTCAATTGGCTAGTTGGAGAAACTACACCATACCTCCAGGAAGTCATTGAGTGGAGACTATATTATATGCATGGATTTTATTGCGCTTGTAGTTTTGTTCTTGGTACGTGCTTTGTTCCTCGGCCCTCCGGTCGTGTATTGACCATTGGTTTTGACTTTTACCAGTATATTTCCGTGCGTCCTGACACGCAAATTGATGCTGTCGATCACTAACAATTGCCTGCAGTCTACCCAGAAACAAAAGGCGTTCCACTGGAAGAGATGGACGCTGTCTTCGGCGAACGTAAGCAATCTCCCTGTCCACGTCCACTCTGGTTGCGACGTCGCCTAACAATAACCGCGGCCCCACAGAACCATTCAGAGATCACCTGCCACTCCGGTCTTCCGTAGAAATGTCACCTATATCAAATGAACGCGTATACCCGTCCAAGTCTCACGATGCTGCCGGAGGTGGATACAGTAGGGGCGGTCGAGACAATTGGTTGTCGCGTGTGATGGGCGGTGGGAGTGGGAGTGGACGTAAAGCGACGTCAAAGTATAGGCCCTTGTCCAGTGGAGAAGGGGATGACGAAGAGTTGAGACGGCTGAAGGCGCACGAAGACGGCGACGGCGACGAGGATGAGGAGCCAGAAGGATTCGAAGTTGTCGAGGCACAGAGATCTGGCTCTGGTAGTGGTTCCCGAGGGAGTTGATCTTTCTGTCTCAAAATATAGACCTCGTCCGGCATCCTATCCACCATGCCCATCGAGTCCAGCTATGACTCCCCGACAATGTATTATTCTATTTGTCTCTAGTTGTAATTACGCATGTACTTAGTTCCGTATATAACCTTTTATTGTTTTCGTTAACTGTGATGCTACGTAACTCGTGCCTTGCGGCTTGCTTTTTCTTTGTTCATTCATTAGGAATTAATATTGACCTTGATTTCATTTCGGTGATAAAATGACATTGAGAATATGGAGCTTCGTGACTTCACGTTCCGGATGAAGGAAACATTCAAAAGAGTAAAGCGAAACAAGGTCCCTTGAAGGCAGCAACAGGTCGCTGTATTCGTTGTTATTAGACTCATTCTTAGAAAACCTGAGGCGCATTCACAGAACCAGATCTCCAAAATCTGGACAGAGCGGAGTATCTAATTGTGATGTCCCTGGCGGCGGATGATTATCAAGTAACGAAGTCGTCGAAGGCATCAGCCGCCGTCCTCCGCCACCGTACATCCTCGTACATCAAATGCTCCCCTTTCGCCTACTATATCTGCCATAGCGCACCCTCTCCTAGCACACTTGTGAACAAGTCTTCCAGGACGTTTCAGACATAATAAGACCATCCGTTGGTTATACTACCCCCATTCAGGTGTCGGGGAATATTGAATCTAGATAATCCCATAGGAAGCAAACCCTTGAAACATGTGGTTAATCGGCTGCACTCCACACTGATACGCAGTGATAGGTGTTATTTAGGCGTATCCTGGTGCGTTCAGCCGTTCCAGTCTGTATCCAGGTAATAAAACGCTCCGTCGGAGGTTTTGAGTTAGACGTTGAAGGTGTAACAAGCAGATGTCGCGACCAACAACTGGTAAGAATCTGTCAGCCGGCGTGGATCTTAACAGCGACGATACCTTCGCGAATGGAAGTTGAAATGCATCTATTTGTGTCAGCTTGTGGGGAACATCGCCTGACGACAGACGGTCTACCTCCCGTTGTAATTGGAGGTCGAGAGGAGCTGGAAGACCGCAAATTGCCCAACCTACTGGTTTCTCTCATTGCGCAAGTCCCCGGGTGAAAAGACTCCGTCTGTTGCCTAGCAGGGCAGAGCTTCTGGTTGTGCGTAGCCTGCGCATACACCACACCGTATCACAGGGATACGTATTGGACGTCGAAAAGCTGCCAGACATCGTCGGCAGCTTCGGGATAACTGAGGGTTGGCTCTTCGCCCACACCAGTCCCGTGGTACTCAAGCAGAACGACCAGGGCGTGTGCGAGAGTACACGGGAGCAGAACTCAGAGGCACGGAACCAATCCCACTGGAGGGAATGCGCTCTCGATGTGTGCCAGGGCGTGTCACAGGACGCGGCCAAGGGAAGAGAAGCCGCAAGTGGAGCGAAACCATGTGAGTTTACAATTGACGGGAATGGGAAGTTTCCTTCCTCTTGCGCGTGATTGACCCCGGCTGGGCGTATGTATTTCGGACTTTTGTTTCCAGGTGAGCCTTGACTCTTGAGATGTCTTTCGTTGGTGTCAAGACGTCCGCTGGAGCGCGTTTGTGGAAGCTCCGCCAAAGGCGACCGATACCTTTCTGCAATGTGATGGTACCAGTGATATTGATGATCGCGCTTGTACGCGTGCATCAAAACCTTGTTCTGATCCCGGACGTCCACTTATTCGTGTTCCTCAAGGACTCCAATACCAACGAAACTCGGAGCAATCGCCGGATACAGACGGTTGCACATGACAACAATCCTTGACTCCGCGGTCTCAGGACGCGTGGGTCAATTACCAACCACCCGGCGGCGCGCGTGTATGTGGTTCTAAAATGTCAGGCCTTGTCGTGCTGTAGAATTCTCTCCTCACAGTACGCGCGGGCCCCTTCTGCGCGAGAGACTGTCGTAATGACGTCGAAGCTTTGGACTTGACACGTCGGAAGCGGGCTTAGAGACATTGATGGACCTGTCTATGTCAGTGGACAAGTATATCCGACACGGGGGCTTGGCGCTTTAACCGCGGCAGATGGGCAAAAGTAAACCTTTCCTTGTGGGTCAATTTACCTGTTTCGTTTTCGAGGATCGCTTTTCACAATACATGTTAAAGTCGTGAGCGGAGCGCCCGGAGTATTTGTCGAAGGACGGAATAAATACTGGAGCTGCGGGGACGACCACGTAAGATGTCGCAACGGCTTCAAATGTTCTCGAAACCACTCAGGCATCAAAATTTGGAGTGGGAGCGTACATTCCAAACATGGCATTGTTATCATTGTCAGACCTGGGCTGCCCTAGGGGATATCACATCACCCAACACAAAAGATTTCCAGGATCCAGATCTCGTATTGGATCCCAATCGCCTGGTATGATTGAATGGCTCTCTCACAGGATCTGCCCCGTAAGGGAATAATAGGTGGCGGCAACTTTTATGGTATTTTTGTCGTTGGCGAGGGGTGGCATATTTATTGTGGATACCCGTGTCTGTGGTTGAGTTTCCCCTCTTTTCATTCCCCCGCCTCCTTCCCCGAAACGCAATTTCAATCCCTTTTCAAGGCGATTTTTGGGTTAGCGGATTCTCTTGTTTTCGATCTGTCTTTATCTAACTATCTACCTGAACACCCCATATCGTTCATCATTGGCACTGCCAGTGCATCACACTCGTTTGGTTAAATTATCGATATATCTCACCTCATCTCTCTCATCTTTCATCTATTCTTTCTATCTTGATCTTTCCAACACCTGGAAAAAGGGACCAGGGACATCTTTCTTTTCACCACCCGCCAACCAACCTCAGCAAAAAAAAATGCCTACATTCGCACCGCGTCGACTCCACGTCCATCCGCACCTCCCTATCACGCGCCGTTCTCCCTCCTCCCACAACGTCGTTTCTCCGCGCGAACCGGCGCTCATTAATCTTCCAATTCCGCTCCCCTCTATCCCGATCTTGAATCCCATCATCACGCCTCTCATAGCGGGGAAAAATCAACCAGCGCAGACTAGTGCTACTCAGAATCCGGCTCCTGTCACGACACCTCCTGCTGAGACAACAACTGCAAATGGGTCGCAGCCCACCTCTGGGAGTGGGGATGGTAATGGAAATGGTAATGGAAATGGGAATGGGAATGGTAACGGGAATGGTAACGGGAACGGTAATGGGAATGGGAATGGCGAAGAGAATAATGGGAATGGTGGACCGGCTGGAGGTGGTGTTAGTAGCGGTGGAGACCCAGCGTCGGGACAACCTACGGATGGTTCTTCCCCCACCTCTGGTGGTAGTCCAGCTGGTGCAGGAACTATTCCATTGCCTAACGGCGGTATGGCCACAGGTACCACCGCGCCTTCGTCCAGTCCAACCTCCGGCTCGAGCTTTTTGTCGGATCCAGGGAAGGTGCCCGTCAATGCAGGAAATGACCCTAGCGGGGAATGGTCTACGAGACCCGTATCTGACTCTACTTGGCACAGTGGGACAGTGTCTAGTGGTTCGACGCACGGGGTCAGCGTTATTATTCCTAGTGTGTCTGGGGCACCTCGTAATACTGGAGGTAATGGGGATGGCGGTGGCGGCGGCGGTGGCGATGGTGGAAATGTGGAAGGGACGGGTGCAACTAATCAGGGAGGGAAGCATGGTGGACTTTCTGGCGGTGCGATTGCAGGGATTGTGATTGCGATCCTTCTCGTTATCCTGGCAGTCAGCATCATCCTACTCCGTCGCCGTTGGCTGTCGCGACGCAGTGAACGCAGGAAGCAGTGGTGGTTCTCCAGGAACCATACATCTCAGACTTATGGGGACAGGGCGCATGGGAATATTGGTATTGGTGGTGGTGTGGGTGGGAATGTGAGGAAGAGCGTGAGGAGCAGTTTCGAGACTACAGTGGATCATAGCCAAACCCCGCGGTTGGACTTGGATTTCGATATCCCGGCATTGCCACCGATGGCAGAGCTGCGTAGGGAATCTGTGCTCGTGAACCTCGATAGTCCGATTAGCCCCAAGATCACGGTTTCCAAACCCAATTCCACAACAGCTCCAGAGAGCAGGTATTCGGTCGGGACAGTTAGCAGCGTCGAGAGCGATGGGCAAGGCCAATGGCTTATCGTCAACCGGAACAGTCTCTTGGTACCCGAAATCGGCACGCCCATGTCTGTGCGACCGTTCTCGCCCACCGAGTCTTTCGCGTTCCCGAAACCGCCGACGGATAAAAGCTCGGGTGATTGGAGTTCGCAATTCTCGAGGCCGGCGAGCTCGTACACGTTGAACGCGAGTGTGGGTGGTGCTAGTGGTCTAAGGAGCGCGGGTCCGGATATTGCGGAGGAGGTTCCTGACTTGCCTGTGCCTAGCCCTGTGGCGAATCCTTTCAGCGATCCCGACCCGATTGCGCTGCACGCAGCTGCTGTTGCGGCTTTGGGCATTTCTACGGGTGCTACTGCGGCAGAGACGAAGGATCCATTTGCAGACCCACTTCCTCCGGAGCCGTCTACGCCCAGTGCTGTTCATCCCGAGTTTATGGAGGTTGAGATGATCAAAAGACCATTCATACCCACTCTAGGGGACGAGTTGCCTGTTGATGTTGGAGATAGGGTGAAGATTCTGCAGATGTTTGATGATGGATGGGCGTTGGTGGAGAAAAATCCGGTCTATTACACTGGTTCACCGGTCAAAGGGAAATGGAAGGAACCTGAGAAAGGTTTGATTCCGATTGACTGCTTCCGGGACCTTGGCGTGGATGTGTCGAGTTTCATCGCTACGAAGCGGGTAAGCAGCTACTCGCAGACGAGCGGCTACACTGCTGGTGGAGTGGCGATGTGAGGTCTGTTTTTGTTAGTTTGAGTCTGTCCATGGACGATTCTCGTCGTGCCTTGTTTGTTTAGTGATGTTATACCCCTAAGTATGTTGTATTCGTTTACTAGTGTTGTACTAGACCTTCTATTCGTTGCGGTTACATAATTGAGTGGCTGTGCGATATAATTTTTGGGAAATCGAAATAAATGGTTTTTGATTGTGTGTAGACAACGCCGACGATGGCTGAACACGATCTCTCAAAGACTATCATTCCATACCTCGACCGCCACCTCTCCTTCCCCCTCCTCACCCATCTCTCGGAGACCCAGCTCTTCCCCGTCGAGGAGGTCACCCAGGCCCAGTATGAGCTCGCCAAGGGCACAAATATGTTTGACTATGCTGTCACTCTTTTCCAGCAGATTCATCCTGATCAGGAGGTCCCTGCTGGTGCGTGATTGGACTCTTTGTTCGAGAGTTGCATTTAATTCCATGTTCGTCGACAGAGTTTGAGGGGAAGAGGCAAAACGCAGTCTCGACACATGAGCGGCTACAACAAGAGGCGCAGGCCGTGCTGGACGTGATTGAGAACCCAGACGTTGCTCAAGCGCTACGTCAGGACAAGAACCAAAACCTTCAATTTTTGAAGGACAATTACAACGTACGTTCCCCCTCGACTCTTGTCCGACCCCCACTTACACGCTCATCGGTTTTCAGCTCACACTCGAACAAATCACCGCCCTCTACAACTTTGGCCAGTTCCAATATTCATACGGAAATTACAGCGGCGCTGCCGACTACCTCTATCACTTCCGTGTACTTTCCACCGATACAGATCTTACCACCTCCGCGCACTGGGGAAAACTCGCTTCAGACATCCTCACAGGAAAATGGGATACAGCACTCGAAGAGCTCAACACCCTCCGAGATCTCATCGATTCGCGTTCTTCCGCGTCGATATTGGCCGCGGCGGCGGCTGCGAGTGCGTCCGGCGCCCCCACTGATAAGACCGAGCCTGCACTGGTGCAGCTGCATTCAAGGACGTGGTTAGTCCACTGGTCGTTGTTCATTTACTTCAACCACAAACAAGGCCGAACGCTCCTCCTTGAAACGTTCCTCGCACCGACATACCTCAACACCATCCAGACTGCATGCCCATGGATTTTGCGGTACCTCGCTGCGGCGGCCGTACTTTCACGAAAGACGTCTTCGGCTGGATCAGCTGCGAACCCCGTTTCAGCTCGCGTGAGGAACGCGATTAGGGAGGTGGTCAAGGTGATTCAGATGGAGGAGTATCAGTACCAGGACCCTGTTACAGCGTTTTTGAAGGAGCTGTACGTCGAGTTTGATTTTGAGGCTGCGCAGAGGGAGTTGAAGCAGGCTGAGGAGGTGGTGAAGAATGATTTCTTCCTCGGGGAGTTCAGGGAGGAGTTTTTGGACAATGCGAGGTATCTGATCAGTGAGGCTTACTGCAGGATCCATCAGAGGATTGATATCAGGTTCGTAAACTGGCTGTGTGCGTTGGGATGTACATGCTGACAAAGTTGTTTTATAGGGATCTGTCAGAGAGGCTTAACCTCTCGCCTGATGAGGGCGAGAAGTGGGTTGTCAACCTTATCAGAGAGACGAGGATGGGCGCAGATGCGAAGATTGATCTCGAGAAGGTTCGTCCACGATATTATCTTCTTTTCTCTCTTCCTGACCTCGCATCTATCAGAACATTATCGAAATCAACCGGCCGGCACTCCCCGTGTACCAATCCGTCATCGAGAAAACGCGTGGACTCGCTCTTCGCACCCAAGCGCTCGGTGCTGCGATCTCGCGATCTGGGCAGACCCCGCAACAAGCACAGCAGCAACAGCAACAGCAGGCGGATGTTGCTGAAGGCAAGATAGATGGTCAGGTGCCTATTCCAGTGAACTAGATTCCGAGTTGGCGATGTACGGTCGTGGTGGTTAGAGTAAAACTATACCCCTGCTGATTAGCGGTGGATGTCTTCTTGTGTTGTATGAATAAGGGGTGCTTGGTCTCTTGTTGAACCGTGTACTAAGCTTTCTTTGTGGGTGGCGAGTGCTTGTATTCTCACTAGAGCTGGAGACATACACCCGAGGCACACGCATGTAAGCGCGCGCTTGGGTTGCAGCTTCCGTCTCTACCTCTGCTGTACGCGAAAAAAAGGCCGTTCATTCAAAGGGAATAATGTCCCGGTTCAACCTAGGGAACATGTTGTCTCACTGAAGGAGGTAGAGTAAAAGGGCCCGTTGTGGCCTGACTCGTTTAACCCCTGTTGCAACGGGCCGGCGGCCTGGACTACACATTCCTCTGCGCGATCACTCGGGCTCCCACCTCACTGCTTATTGCTTCACATTTCTGCGGCCGCCTGAACTGATTCGATACGCATCTTAATGTGAGTCTCACCGGCACATCCACGGGTCTCTCCTTACAAACAGCATTTTCCTCTGTACATCGTTAATACTCAACTGCTTTCGATGTCAGGGGATAGTAGCGTTGGCTCACGTTCTCGGCAAAAGGCGCTTCTCGGGCCAATTCTAGTTATCCCATCATGTTTGTGCTGCATCGACGCCCTTCTTCGTCCACCTTCCTCGTGTTCCCTCGGACATACCATGCTCAGAAGCCACCACGGCCTGGTAGATGAAGCTCCGAGCCGCTCAAAGCTTTCAGAACCTTTGTGCCAGACGAAATGTTGCCGCACTACCACACCCCCTGTCTGCCATGAACGTTCCACCTTTTTACCGCCGACGACACGTTCGCTTATCCCCTGCCTATCCTTACGTTGCTTATGATCACGCCCTCTCTGCTTCCCGCACTAGCGCACATGACATCCCAACATCCACGATCTGCAAAGTCGCCCTAGTGCTATTTGTGGACTTAACCTGCTGAGGATCAGACATATCGTTCACCCGCAGCATCATTCTTGTGCCACGAAGTTCGCTTTTGGTTCTGATCAACCATTACGGCCACCTCCCTCCGCCTATCAGTTCGTCCTGCCAGGGATCTCAGGCCCTCCGACAATCGAGCAACTTGTCGACTTAGCAACCTTGTCCCGGACGAAGTACAAAGATCCGATACGTCGAGGCCCATCGAGTCGGGTTGTTTGGTGCGGGATGAAACGGCAAGTAATACTACGAAAATGGACAATGAATGCCATTAATAAAGGTAGCTATGTCGGGACGGCTAAGCTACGACGGCCACGAGGATATTGTACTAACGAGACACAGGATCCAAGATATCAGTAAATCCCCAAGGATACTGGCAGACAATCGGTTACCGCTAGGCGCTGGTTGACTGTGTCCTGGCATGACCTCGACGTTCTCCCTACAGTACACATTCTAAACAAGTGTCCGTGCTACAGTAGTAGACAACCATGATATCAATTAATTTTCGTACATACTTGGTTGTGTGAAAACTACAGTTTCTAAATGCTGACTTTCATCATTCTCTTTGCGGCTCAACACCGGTTGTGAACCAACGGCTCTACCCCTCGCTATCTGGTAAATTACTAGCACGGACGAAAATGACTGTGTAGCGGTTAGATCCCAGTAAGCTTTACTTCTAGGACATCTGAGTACGCACCTGTGACGGAACACTAATCTCCAGAGCCAGAAGCCCAAATCCTCCCACTAATGCCGCACATATGGCAGATACGATTGCAATTGGCAAGTTGATGGCTGACGACTCGAGCAAAATCGCTACGATCCGCAGGTGGACGTTTGACAACGAAGACCGATGCCCAAAGGAGGTTATCATGGACCGCCGGTGAATGAGCAGCCGGACTACGATGTTGGTTGTTGCGAAGAGGTTGAGAAGTATGTTGCAGAGGAGGGATACGATAAGAAGGAAGACCCCACGTGCGTCTGCGGGCTCGGAGAGAGGAACATCTGGATTTGAAGTTACGACTGCTGCCATTCCTACACCTGGATTGGGGCCAGGGAGACATCTTAGTGAGTGAATACTCGAGTGTGTACAACACGTACCGATAAATATTAGCCATAGGATCATTGGGAGAATCCAGCAAACATGATGCCATCGTGTAGGTTTCCCCGCAAGGAGGACCTTTTGTACCATGTAACATCTCCAGACCTGATCGTCTTTATTTAGTCCAAAATCTAGAGATAATGGTACGCCAAAGGCAGATAGGACCTACCAATAGTCCGTCCGTCAATGCGAATACACATACAACCAAGATATTCAGCCGATCCAAATAAAAGTATGTTAATTCCTCGGGAGGTGTCTCGAAGATGGCAATAAGATTGCCTCTCATGGTCTTCGCCTGCAACACGGTATTCAGCACCATTAACAGACTTACATATATCATCAACGCCCTCCGCTGGTTCCAAAATCCCCTAGGGCGTGGAAGGCGGTGCAAGATTCCGAAACTAGTGAGTCCTAAGGTGAGGAGGACACCGTAAGCAATGAAACCGATGGACATCCCAATGACCCAGTTCATTTCGGTAGATTTTACGAGTGATGGAGAAAGTGCACGAGGAGAGATTGTTGTGTCAGAAGGTGTGAACAAGGCAGCTGGCGGGGACATTTTCGGGATTATAGATTGTGGAGGGATGTTCTGTCCTGAATCGAAAATCCTCGTTATGGACAAACAGCGCTGGGCATAGAGGTCATATAGATGGCCAAACTACCAGAGCCCACACCGTGCTGTATTTATGCAGTTAAAGCGCGGGTGCTTTTGACTGTTGGCTCTGAGAAGGATACCATCATGACATGAGATCAGTAATGCTGGTTGATCTCGAGGTGTAGATTCGCACCGACAATGTCCGGATTCTGCCCCCTATCTCATAAGAAGTCCTTGTAGATCATCCAATAGTAGTGCTACCTGACGGGCGCGAAGATCTCCTTGCCACAAGAATGAGCACGGCAGCCAAATCAGAACCCGGCTTCCAATGCCCAGCGCGAACGCGTAACAACCATCACACATCAGATGTCTGAGGGTGGAGAGAAATCACTCCAGGCGTGAGGCACCAAAAATACACCTTTCTATCCGGGTATCATCAAATATGAGTGAGAAATACATGCGATCAGTGCTCAGGAGCGGAAAGGAGAGGACGAAGAACAAACAGAGGTAATCTGGACATATGTCTGTGTGCCCGTCTGACAACAAGCTCACATCCACCGAATTGCGCCCCCCAGCCCAACCCCTTTACATACTGCCGAGCAAGAGAGCCACTCCCAAGGTCCCACCGAGAAACACTTCTGTTGAATGCTATAACATGCCATCATGCACTCCACAGGTTCCAATTCACTGTACTATCACTCTCTGCAGACTCCCTTCCTCACTCGAGAGGCATCAAGCTGACTGATGGCATACAATAGAGGCCATAGCTTTTCTTATCACAAATACAGGGACCATAGCTACTATGTAATACATTGTTGTGGCATAAACCAGTGCCAAAGGTTATCGTCATTAATGTCCCATGAAATGGGAATGTGTTGTAAGGAAGGCCAAACTCGTTGAAACTCCTTTTGCGAACAACATCGGATACATTTTTCACCAAAGTCAACCACCACAGCAACAGTATTCTCGCCATACCCAAGCAAGAAAAATGCCTCACCCTCATCCACCGATTTGTAGTTCTCAAAATCCTATAGGCAGGGCGTCAACATCTGACAAATCGAAGACAAACAAGTGATTACCAGTATTTTTGCACCGGGCCGCCTCTCCATTAGCATTGAAAGGAGTGTGCTGTCCCATTCCGAAGTACTATGAGTTCGAACCAAAGAAGAGGGCCGCTGTGGTATGGGAATAAGCATGCGGGAATCCAGAACACTCACAAACTCACCAGTTTATTCAGTTGGTCCAGACACCAGATCACATCCACAACTGTATCTGAATAATTGTTTGTTGGGGATAGAATATTAAAGTCAAAGCCATGAAGCGCATCCAATAGTACACCGTCCACTTCTGAATGCTCCAGTAATGTACATAGAAGACTGAAGAAAGTGTCCCGGAAATCAACCAATGCAGCTTTTGCATTCCACCACTTGTCGTCGTTGTCCTGGGATGGCCAGCTGAACGCTTCTTTCACGGATCGGCTGACTTCCCGACTATTATGTATCTCTTTGACAATCTGTACAATCAGGGCAAGCGCCATGTCTGATTGAAGACTTTGTAAACCTGACAACACAAAATCTCGGAGGTTGGCCGCCACAGTCAAGCGTGATCTTTGTATAAGCTTTCCGATGGAAAAACGCCCCGAACGACTCGGATTGGTCAGATAATCGAGGAAAGAGGCATGGAAGAAGCGTAGGTGCGTCTTGGCAGCATCACCAGGTTCTGGGACGACCACAATAGAATGGAGTCTGGACATGGCGGCATAAAAGGTGGTGCGAGTGATGTGCAGCAGATTACAGATTGCCTGGGCTGTCAAGGGCGTGTTGCTATCCCAAACGTCGAAGCGAAAGGTAAAGGCTATGAGAATTCGATGTGTGATGGGCCACAAGTTAGCAGGGACGTCGGACAGGATACGGGTGAACAGCAAGTCAAGATCCCGCAAGGGATTTCGTGATCCAGTTATGTGCGAGTGTCTGAGAACTGCGAGAACCTCACTGAGACACCCTTCGGGGTCAGAGGATTCAGGATTCTCGATGTACAGGAGGGAAGTGCTGGCGAGTGCGAAAAGCCCAGAAGCCTTGTCAATGAGCTCGGCAATGGTGTCCTCAGATGGCCAAGAACCATTGGCGTCTTCTTCAACATAATCTCTATACTTGTCGTGTATCTCCCTGAACCGTGCACGAATGAAAGTCTCTGTATCGCTTCTGGCCTCTTCTGTGTTTATCGGGAGCTCCTCCCGCCAGCATTGTATGGCGTAGTCAGCTCGAGAGAAAGCTCGTTTAAGATGTGGCTCTGGTCTGCTGCAAATCACCCAGATGATGGGAAGGGATGTGCCAGTGAGGATGAGGTTGTTGATGAGTTCAATGATCTCCAGCTGAGCTCGCTCCCCATTGCATTCGTCCAACCCGTCCAGGATTATAAGGTGCTTCCGCTCGTGGGACAGCGACGAAAGCGGTTCGACGATCAACCTTTTGAACTGAACGTTGGGTGCTTTCTCCAACAGGTCTGGATCTGCGGCCAATGTCTTGGCTACAAGGGGCTGGTAGCCAGGGAAGCGGACAGCGAGTTGATACGCGAGAGTGATGAAGACTTCGAAATAGTTGTAACGTTCGTTGGGCCGTGAGAAGAAGTACGCCGCTCCTAGAACACCTTTCTCGAGAGCGAATTCTGCGATGGTTTGCGCGACCGCAGACTTTCCGACGCCAGCGGGTCCGTGCAGCCAGAGGAAGTCCCAGAGGCGATTGTCGTCAAAGAGCCAGTGTTGGATTTTCGAGGTGAGGGAGACGCGAGTGCCAGGGTAGCATGAAGGAGGGGGCCATCGGGCGGAGGAGTCGACGTCAGCGCCTCGTGTCATTTCTCGAGAAAGGACTTCGAGAGCTAAATGAGCAATCGGGTGGATCAGGTTCGAGGGCGACTCCAGTGAACGAGGCCCGTACCAGTGTTCCCTTGTATCACGTTTTGGATAATGTGAGCTTTTTGAGAGTTATCAATCATCGTGGGTTGGTTGATGACGAAATTGCTGGCATTCTGGAGGAAGCCACCGCTGGAGTCTGACAGAGTACTTGGTGAGTGAATAGTTTATTTGGAGAGTGTTCTGATGGACGCACCGGCTTCTGTGGCAATATTTGTGTCCCCGATCCCCACTTTCATGCGAGCCTTGTTGGTGGCAGCAGGGCGGTTGGTGACAGGCTTGTTAGCATTTCGGAGGCGATTGGCGGACTCTAACGGACTGTCGATGAATAAAACATGAACTCTTCAAGGTGTGCTGGGAGCATTCGTACCAGGTTCTGCTGCAAAGTGTCTGTTGTTCGACTTTCCCTCCTTTTTCTGGGAAGATCCTTGTTTCACTTTGGTGGGTTGTTCGACCTTGGATTCCTCTTCTGCGGGAGACTCTACAGTGCGTGTAAGAGTGTATGATAGACAAGAGAGCTTATCAGTGGCCTGAACCCTCCAGAGGGTAACGTGGGGTGTATACCAGGTTTTTGAGCAGAAGGATCATCCCTCAGATTCACCAACTTTTTCCAGAAGCCCAAGAGTGGCATATCCCCGAGCGCACAAGGAGGCGAAGATCAATGGTGTACGATGGACAACAGAGCAAGGATGGACGATAGAAGCACCAGAGAAGAGGCATAGGGCGGGGCTGTACCGTAATGCCATGGGGCCTGTCAGAAGTACTGATGCGTCCTGTGACACTCGGCGCTAAGTCTAATAGCCGCCCTCGGATAATCGCCCTAGCCATGTCCAAATGGTGGACATTCTTTGCCGTGAACTTGACTCATTCCGCTACCATTTCTCTGCTCACAAGCTCGCCAAACCAAGAAAACGGGGCCGTTGTTCTGTGACACTCTGACCATTTTCAACGAATGCTCCATCGAGTTTGGGAAGGTTGTACATGAAAAGGGCCAGCGCGTGGTTCTGATCCTAGGGACCTTATCTCGTTCAGCGGTAAATGTGTCAGCGATTGCGGGCTCTGAACGGGTACCTCTTTCTGCACATGAATGCCTTTCCACATTCCAGTTACGGAAACTCACAGTTCAAACGTTCATCTGTGCCGTCCCTCTCTTTCCATAGCAAAGGGCGCTTGGACTTGCGTCCACGGACTACCTTGCCTGGCTGATGCGATGTTCCGGCGGCAGTTCCCAACACTCGGCCGACAGTGAATGTGTGCAAGCATCCTGCGTCTGCTTCCTTGTGTTCTCCCCTTGACGCTCCAACCGTACATTGTCATCCATCCTTAATGTGGCCCGTCCACCGATGTGCCCAAAAATGCATTTCTCCAATCCTCGCCCCAAAAGTTCTTGTATTGGTATTTAGGCCATGAGATAGAGAGAAAACGTGAGCTAACCAAGGTTGTGGTTTCACCCGAAAAAGTTGACTGTCCCAGATATAAATCCACCTAACCACCCACCACCGCTGGTTCTCCCTCTCCCTCCTTCCTATCTACCTGGCCACATCACCAATAGTGACTACCCTCCGCCTCGTCAAACTCACGACATGTGTGTCCTGGCAACGAGATTGCATAAGACATCCACACACTCTACGCCGACCCATATTGATGTGTTTGCAATGAGATGTACCTTGTGTCGGAAGTTGGGATAGTGGCATTCGTGCCACAGAGCGGGGAGAGGTCCGATGAGATGGTCATTGTCTCTAGGCCGTGCGTTCTAGATGATCACTCCTCCGTCCTGCTTCTTCCCACAACCAGGTGTAAACGCTAAAGAGCGGTGTTACACATAATGCACTTGACGTCCGCTACTACGATGGAGACAAACATACCCGTGCCATCCAATGCTACTGCTGCTCTGCTCATATCCTCACATTATACCATACACGTCTATTATTCACTCCCACCCCTCCTGCAAGGTCTTCACCAGATCGGATGTCAACGTCGGGTTGTGTACCAACTGGAATAGTCCATTTGACGTGTCGTTGTCCTGCCTCAGGACCTGAAGTTGGGTTCTCCGAACAAGATCTGTTTACATTGACATACGACTTAACCCGTGTATGGCAAATAACAGGATCTCTCTGAGGCGCCTGTCAGAATTGGCAGATTCAGGATCCTCGATGTAGATGAGGATGATGATGGCGAGCAAAAAGAACCCAGAGGTCTTGTCGACAATCTGTGCGATGGCGTCTTCTGAGGGCAAGGAACCGTTGGTGTCTCCAACGTCACGTTTGTATTTATTGTGCATTTTATTCATGCACGAACGAGAATCTCTATACCATTTTGGTCTATAGACTACTACTGAGCTCCTCCTGTCAGCATTGTTTGACATATCTAGTTTGAGTGAAGGCTGCCAAGAGATGTAACTCTGGCCTGTTAAATATTATCAGATGTTTAGAATAATAGGGATGATAAGGATGAGGAGGTTGATGCGTTCAATGATCTCCAGCTGAGTCTGGTCTCCATTGCATGAATCTGGCCCTTCCAAGACCACGAGGCGCTTCCGCTTGCCAGACAGCGATGAGAGTAGGTCGACGATCGGCCTTTCAAATTGAACACTCAGTGCTTTCTTCAGTAGGTCTGGATCTGCACCTAACATCTTGACTCTAAGGAGCTGGGAGCCAGGAAAGTGGGCAGCGAGCTGGGAGTAATGGAGACTTCACAGTAGTTTGTTTTGTTGGCTAGGCCTTGGGGAGGCTTGGGAAGAAGTACTCTGCTCTTAGCACACCCCCAGGCTTCTCGACAGCGATCTCAGCAACAGTCTGTGTGACCGCTGGCTTCCTAGTCCCAGTGCTGGAGGGCCAGTTCAGCCAGAGCAACTGGTGGGTGTGGCTGCCGTGGAGGAGCCAAGTTTGGATTGCAGTGAGGAGCGAAATTCGAGACCCAGGATAACATGATGTCCGGGGTGGCCATCGAGCCAGGAAGTCAGAATCAACACCGTTGTCCTCTTCAGACCCTCAGCCTTTCCTCATTCGAGCCATTAAGCTGACTGATGACATACGTCGAAGGCCGTAACTTTTCATGTCACAGATACAGGGACTATAGCTACTATGTAATACATTGTTGTGGCATGAACCAGTGCCAATAGCCATTGTTATTAATGTCCCATGAAATAGGAATGTGTCGTAAAGAAGGCCAAACTCGTTGAAGCTCCTTTTGCGAACAAGAATAGACCCATCCGTCATCGAAGTAAACCGCCACAGCGATGGCATTCTCACCATACCCAAGCAAGAAAGATGCCCTGTCCTTATCCACCGATTTGTAGTTCTCAAAATCCTACGGGCGGGACGTCAATACATCTGATAAAATCAGGGGCAAGCAACAAGAAATTACCACTATTTTCGCATCGGGGCGCCTCTCAGCTAGCTTTGAGAGCAGTGTGTTGTCCCATTCCGAGGTACTATGAGTTCGAACCAAAGAAGAGGGCCACTGCGGCATGGGAATAAGCATGCAGGACTCCAGAACACTCACGAACTCACCAGTTTACTGAGTTGGCCCAGACACCAGTTTACATCCACATTAG